>VWZG01011329.1:184710-218284 GCA_013396735.1 Grallaria varia
ATGATTTGCCCAGCTTGTAAAACATAAAGCCAAAAAAAAAAAAAAAAGAAAAAAGAAAAAAGAAAAAGATATTAACAATCCATGAATTCTGCCATCAGCTTAAGAGGAAGAACTCAGGTTTGATCCACAGTTTGTCTGAATTTACAAACTTCTTCCTATAGCTAAAATTTTGCAAGCATAAAATGTTAAATGCATTTGGTACAAAACAATGAATTGTTTCCTATTCTAGTAACTTCATGTTGTCAGAAGTTGACTTTCAGGTGAGAGGTCAAAGAAGCAGGATGATTATCTCAAAAAAACTTCATTAATAATAAGTGTTTGCCCTTAACGGAGGCCATTCTTTACTTGGGAGCAGCAAACAATGTGTTTCCGAGGCCAACAGTTGAAAGAAACTTCCTGAACAATTGTAAGCACTTAAAAGTCCTTTGGGGCCAGTTGGAGCTCATTACATTTTTGTTTCAGATGTTGTTTACTTTGGCATATGAAGCTATCCAGAATACTGCAGTGGCTTGAAAGTATGCCTTAGCAACCTTAACATCTTGATTCTTGTCTGATCCACAGGGAGGCTGATGGTACTGCATATTCTAGTGCTCCCAGAAATGGCACCATTCCTGCATCGAAAGCTGCCAAAAAGAGCAGCAACTATCTACTCAGTCTTTAAGTGCCGCTATCTTAAACAGTTCTGGATGAAGTAATTACTATTACATTGGAGAGAATAGAGGTCACTATGCCAAATCCAACTAACATTGTCATTTATAATATATTCTTACAACCTGCTCTTGACAGTGACAATGGTTTACTACAGTGCTTCAGTATTTGAAAAGAACACAACCCCTGGGTGAAACATTCTGCTGTCCACATGGAAACCCATTTCAGAGTCAAGATCACCCCTTTCCATACAGGATTCATACTGTGTAAGGCAGAATTCTACCCACAGTCTGTCTCACTGAGCAGGTACGGTCCTGTTGAGTGGCTTCAGCACATCTTCTCAGGCTCGGACCTTGGCTACAACAAAACCCGTGGAAAGGATCCCATCCATGGCAAATGCACAGAAGCAAACCTTACTTCCTGCATTCAAGAAACTGTATTTTCTGCAGTCCTCACAATTTATCAGTATAAATGTGCGGTTGTGGGTGTCATGTCACATGCCTTTTTTCAGTCAATATCAAGATTTTTGTGTTCGGTAGGCTCAGTTCATAATTTTGGAAGCCTGATACTGAAAAGACCTACCGTGGGATTAGAGTTAATTTAATACTATTTGTGAGAAAAAAAAAGAAAAAAAGAAAGAAGAAGTTGGTCTTCAAGACTTCTTATGTTAGGTCAAAAATTGCTCATCACTAAAGATTTTCCCTGCATAAAGGAGAAAAGACTCACGTGATCAGCAAAGAGCAGATCAGCACGACTGAGGAACAGGAATAGATGCGTGGGGCCCGAATGTGCCAGGAAAACTCAGATATTGTAAAGCAAATGAGCAAATCAGTGCAACAGAGCAGAATGGGGGACTGGAGCAAAACAGCCACCCTGTTACCTTGGAGAACAGGTGGCTCTTTAGAAAGAGTGAAAAAAGACATCAATGATCTTCAAGAAGGAAGGAATGTAGGGAACAGGTGTAAACGCAATGCAAAGTACCCGGGTGGAATTGTAAGCAGAGTAAATCTGGAAAGGAGTATGAACTGGGAGATAAGGAATATGGTTTTTGCACAGGAGACTGACAGCTAATAACAGATCTGTTAACAGAAAAGTTACGAACAGAAAAGGTTTAGAGGAAGAAAAGTGCAGCAATGAGTTTAGTCAGAGCACAGGGACCCAAACTTCAGTGATTTGAATTAGTACTTCTTGTGGAAGCTTTCATTTTTTATGTATAAGTACAAAACCCCTAGTCAGCTCTCAGGCAGGACATTTTAACACAATGCCCACATCAATATATAAGAATTGGAAATAATGTCTAACACCTATTACTTTGTGTAAGAAATTTAAAATCATTACTGCTTATGAAAGATCTAGAGCATTTACCCTGAGACCACACAGAATTAAAAAGACCTCTCCTCTTGTCAGCAGCGTTGATGTTAACTAATCATCATCTATTGAATCAGCAAACTAATGCTGAAGTGAAAAAAACCCTTCATTTTAATTTCAGTGGGAATGAAAACTTGCAAAGGGAAAAAAATTAGAATTGCCAAAGAAAGAATTACCATCACAATGCCTCTGAAATAACCTTGTAAACAAAGTATGTTTAAAAAATGGAAGCCAAGATATTTAGCTCATGGAAGTAATGTTGATTTACACCACCTGAGAATCTGGCACTGACTGCAAGACAACAATCAGACTCTTTCTTCCAAACACTGAATAGTTCTTACTACAGTACTGTTATATTATAATATGAGTAGGAAATGCTGCAAATGGATCTAATTATTATTATAATCTTAACAATATAATCTTGAAGTCCTTGTCAAATGTTATTTCCAAGACATAGAGAGATGTCCTACAGGCAGAAGAATTAAAATAAATAGATTAAATAATTTCCTACTGGCGAGATATCCTAAAAAGCTAATAGGTTTAGGTTCCAGATTGGATTCAGTAAGAAAAGATATTTGATTTGCCTGTCAAAATTTAAAGACCTTGCAGTGTTCCATCAATCATTATGTATAAGATAGGTCAATTAGAAAAATCAAACTCAACAATTACAATTCAGACAAAATTTTGGCAATGTGTATTAACTAAAGTTCAAGTAGGATTGCACCTTCAGTCTACCATTTTATGTCTAGTTAGTGCTAGTCCATGTGCTCTGCTGTTTCAGAAACACAATAATAGTTCTGCTTTAAAAAACATAGTGGCTTCCAGATCCAGTGAACACTGAAATGCTCCAAAGTTTGGATGACTGGGTTTTATTTGTGGCTATTTGAGTGAAAACTAATGAAATCAGGAGAGGAAACTAAGTGAATCAAGGTCTGCACCAACAGGATTCTTCCAACCCTGTCAGCTTGCCTTCACCTGATTTTAGAAAGCTATTCTGATAATTCTTTACTAAACATCCACTCCCTCTGTAAGGAAAGGTTCAGAATTGCTTCAGCTGTGAAGGGATCTTATGGTTTGAAATATATCACTCTGGAAATAAGACCAGTCATTTAATTTGACCTTTGTGATATTTGAATGGCTTCCAGATGACTTCCAGACAACAACAGTACCTTTTTGGAAGTAACTCTTGCCTGATTAAGGGAATCAAGTTATTAAAAAAGAAAAAAAAAACAAATCCTCCAATGCATAAATATTATCAGTCATGTCAATGATGTTCCAGTATGAGCCAATGTCACTTATCTTACATTATGTTGGTAGTGCTGCAATATGTTACACTTAAAAGCTTTCAAACTGAAAGAGAAGTAATATTTTATTAGCAAATACTTTCTTCTAGTATGCCAGATGCACTTCTGCTTGTGAGGCTTGTAAAAAAAATCACCTTTGGTACCTTTTATCTTGCAGAGGTTTCTCTGGAGTCTTGTGTGGTGGTGCTAAAGAGATGGTGACTCCTGTGGAATTTGCTTGCTTCCCTGCCAGAGCACCTGATACTCTCAGGGGGAAGAAAGAGAAAACACCTGATACTCTCAGTGCCACTGGGAGAGTGGTTTGGTGAAAAATGAAGAGTAGGAGTTCTGAAGTTGGATCATGTCAGCTGTGAAGTGATGCACAACCACCATGGATCTTGTCAGAGCGAGGATATTGTGTTTTCTTATCAACAGTGACTCAACATTTCTATGCATGCGAGACATTTTTTCAGCTCCACAGAGCTACAGAAACTACTGCCTGTTCAGTGCACAAAACCCTGTTGCCCAGAGGAAGATTCTTTGGACATGAACCATCTCATATCTGAGGTCCTGAGAACGAATCTTAGGTTTGTAAGTGACCAGATATAATTCCAGACCATGAGCTACTGTTATGGTTTTAGATTTTGTTAGGATTTTTTCTTTCCTCTCCTGTTAACACGACCTTTGGGGGTCGACACTGCCTCCGCCTAGCTAACTATCCAAATTCCACCTTGATGGCCCTAAGGACAGTTCTTTTGTTTTTGTTTGGGGAGTGGTGTTTTCTCCTTCACTTCACTTCTTCGGCGGAGGCGGAGGAGACGGAACCCGCGGACGGAGGTTGCTGCTCTTTCTGCTGCGAGTTCCAGCTTTCCTGCTTTCCTGCGCCTAGCCCGTTGGGCCCAGGGCTCCGCTGGGATATACAATCTAATCTTCACTGCTTTGGACTTCTGGACTTACTGCCATTTTTTTGCCCTGAGACACCAAGGCAACAGCGAGGGAGATCCCTGACCCCTCTGCTCACCACCCTTTCCTACCCCGGGGCCAGCTCCGGCCGGCTGGAGAACAAAGGGACCACGCTGCCTGCTACCGGCTGCCTGCGGGAGACGAGCCAACTGCCCACCCCGTATCTCCACGGACTCATTGTTCAAAGGTGTTCGGTTATATAGTTGTTATCTGTTCTGTTCTGGTGGTTCACCTATACATATATGCATATATAACCGTATTTAGTAGTTAAGAACTGTTATCTCTCCTTCTACATTTTTTCCTTCAAATTAAAATTTTGTTCTAAATTTAAAAGAGGCGTGATCTTTTCTTGAGAAAGGTATTCAAAATTGTTTTGGCTTGCTCTAAACTAAGACAGCTACCCTGAGCATCCAGCAAACCAAGAGCAAGATCCTTTCAAGCTCTGCGGCTGCCTCTGTTCCCCTCCATAGCTCCCAGACAGTGTTTTGGTCACTAATGTTGTTAGGAAAGAGTAACACTGTGGATGAGCTTTGCTGTTAGTGACTGTAGATATTTGAACCCTGAGTCTTACAGGACCAAGGTTTAATTCCCCAGTGAGCTACAAACCACTGTTAAATCACCATTTCTGTGGCTTAGGTGGTAAGCTATGAAGTAATTTTCCTGTTTCTCAAGCATTTAGCAAAGATACATGCCCTGGAGTCAGTGAGAAAGTCAGGAATTTGAGATGCTGAAGAGAAAGGTGGCTTGTTGCAGTTCAAAGGAAACAAGAGGACAGGCAGCCAATTGTGTCTGAAGAGCCCTTAATGCACAAATTAATTGAAGGACAAAGTTGCTTTAAATATTTCTCATCATACAAGGGGAAAAAATTAATCATGTGCACTTTCTGAAATACAGATGCATTTTTTTTTAACAAATTAATTATTAATTATACTAATTAACACCTAACATAAATTAGAGGTATTGCCTGTGGTAAATACACTCAAAATACTGGGCAAAGGTGACACGCCATTTATTGTTTGTCCAATTAGCATTTTCACAGTCAAATGGTCCAAATTACCTAATGCAAAAAAGAGTCATTAATAATGCAGTCAAAGCTGTCACAAGTACAAAACGACCTTCCTGGTACTGACCCCTTTTCTGTGGTGGTGTCCTCAGTCTTGTGTCCCATTACACTTTGCTACAAGGCTTCTGACTCCAGCCTTCCCCCTGCTCCCAGGGAAGGGGTGAAAGCTGCCCCGCAGCCCCCCAGTATCACTCAGGGTCTGCCTGGGGCTGCCAGCCCCTTCCCTGGCAGAAGTCCCGGAGCTGTAGCTCAGACTGGGCTATGGGAACCCAACTCAGCCCTGCTCAGGCCAAGGGCAGCCCAGACACCCTTTGGCACTCACCCCCCAGGACCCCTGCCCAGAGCAGTGGCAAGTATGGCCATGCTTCCATGTCACCACATGGTGACAATGTAATATTGTTAATTTAAAGTAAATGAAGGGCAGCTACACTGAATATGACTGTTCTGTACTTAATTTCATACTTGGGAAAACTGACAAAACTGATGGAAAACAATTTTTTTTCAAATAATATAGAGTCTGTTGAAATAATTGACTTCCTTCTAATTCCTTCTTTAAGAAAACGAACATTAGGCATATTCTCATAATGTACTTTATAAATGATCAGTGATTTATGAGAGACCTGCCTGTGATGAAGAATTAAAAACATGCAGCCACAGACTCAGATCTTAATTGTATGCTTTGTGTTTCCTAGTAATTTGATAATAAATCTTTCATCTTTTAGTGGTATAGGCTAATGGCAACAGAAAAATAATTTGGTTTTCAATAAAGAGTTCAACGACTCTTCTGTTTCATTTCACCACGTTTTTGTTGCACAAAATAGGTAGCAAATATTTCTGCAGATCTCCAGCAACAGTCTTTCTGATGACAATATCTGAAAAGGGACATTATTTATGTCTGAAAGGAGCTCACCGCAATCCCTCTTGTATTAAAGATTCACCAGCTGTACAGTTATTTGGTGTTAGAAATAAGAATTTCTTTTCTATTTTGTTAATTTAAGCCTTATTTTATCAGAGAGAGTCATTCCCATTGACCGGACTGTGAGGCACCTGTTAAAGGTAGTTCAGCCTGGTGCCAGTGGTCTTTCAGTAGCACGAACAAAATCATATTTATTGTGTTATGAACTGCTTCACCCTTCTGACATCAGTGGGATGCTGTCTGAGGGGTACAGCCCTGCCCAAGACAAGGGAATGCAGCACTATGGAAACCAATGGATACTCTAGTGCTGCACTGAGGCACGGCAGAGGGATTGTTACAGAAATGCTCTCACATGCAAAAAGTAATATATTTCTTTTCCTAGCACATAGTTCCTGGTTGCTATTCTGTCTCCTAAATGTGCCTGCCACTCAGCATGCCAGTCCTTTTTCCTAGCAAAACAAAAACCTGGTACAAACACTGGCTCCGTCTCAAGGGAAATAATAGCAAATCTTTGTTCTTTGAATTAAAACCCCTCCTTTTGTTTAAATCTTTGAGCTGCTTTGCTTACTCTATTACAATTCAATAATTATTTGCATACCATTGATTTTCTTAAAAAGCTAAAGTCATTAGACTTTTGGCTCTGAGCCAGTTTTGCCAAACCCAGATGGATAGAAACCACTGCACGATTTTTAATGGTAGGTAGATTCCAACTCTTGAGATTTTCTTCAGTTGTTTGATTGTCAAAATAAAATGCTGAACAAAGAGTCGTGTCTCGTATCATTAAATTTATTGTTGAAAATTACTGGTCGATATTTGCTTGCACATTCACTAACAGTACCTACTATTTCACTGCCCATACAATATTCTAGTTAATAGCAATTGTGATGCCTTGCACTACAGTAAAAATGGGCTTGGAAAAAAAAAATCAATAGATTTCTTGTTTTTGGATGGGGGAAGACAGACAAACAATAAATCATGTTTTTTGAAGCAATTGTTTAGTCTGATAACAGGGTATTCAGGATTAGTTTGAATGACAGGTATGATTCACTGTAAAGCCAAATTCTCCCGAGTGCCTTTGCTGCTTCTGTTTAAGGACAACTCACTGAAATGGTGCTTCAATAAATTTTTGGAGGCCAAGTGTATAATACCAGCCTGGGGTTCACACCACCAGTTTTGCCTGGCTGATGCCATTTCTGGGTTGTTAAATTACAGCAACATGAATTTGACTAAAGGTACCTCATCCATATGACATTTAACCCTGGTTTGAGACAGAATATACATACAGAATAATAATAGAAAAATTATTTAATAAGCATCTCTAGGTTTCAAATTTAAGCACTCTGAGGTTCTTTCAGAGAGAGGACACTCATAAAAGAAAAAAGACGTCCACTAACACAAATCACCAAGCAGGTATGGCTGTCTAACATAAACACATCAAAATGGAGTGGCTTTTTTGGAGCCTATTTAGGCTGAAAAATATTGCTGCTTTTAAGGGAAGAGTTCTTTCAGTTTTATCATAATGATCTGAATACAGTATTTTTGATGATTTAAATCCATTTTTTTTCAGAGCAGATATATTGAGGATGTAATACAAATGATGTTTCAGCATGAAAAATTATCTTAATTCATGTTCATGGCAGAAGAATGTCTTAGCTTTTGTTATCTGAACAACCAATGGCTTGCTGTAAGGCTAAAACATTGGCTACATTGTGCAAAGGTCTAATACGTCACAGATTCGGCATGGATAATTACTGAATATTCATGACTGGTAATCCTCTCAGCACCTCCTTAGCCTCTCCTGCCTACACACGTGTTTTTCTGCATTGATGATTTGCTTCAATCTCACTCTCTTTATTCCAGAAACATCTTTGTCTGTCCCAGAACCATGTGCTGGAGTTTTGTACCAACAAATAATACCTGAAGGATAAATCTAGACCTGAAATATTACAGGCTGCTTTGCTACAATTTTATTTTTTTTAATTGTGCAATTTGCATGCCATTTTTCAGCCACGTGGCCCTGAAACATTTGAGCTTTGCATCCTTCTGTTCCTTTCACAGACCAAAAATAACATGCAGGAAGATCCAAAATTACAGCCAAAAAACTCCCAAAACTAATACACATTATATTGACCAATATATTGTGTTTGCATGGCAAGGTTTTGGTAGCAGGGAGGCTTCTGTGAAAAGCTGCCAGAGGGTTCCTCCATGTCCAACAGAGCCAAAGCCAGACGGCTCCAAGAGGGACCCACCGCTGGCCAAGGCTGAGCTGTCAGCAATGGTGGGAGAACCTCTGGGATAATGTATTTAAGAAGGGAAAAAAGTTACTTACTGTGCAGGAGCAAAATGTAGCCAGAGAAGAGAGAAGTGAAAATACATGAGAGGAACAACTCTGCAGACACCAAGGTCAGTGCAGAAGGAGGGGCAGGAGGTGCTCCAGGGGCTGGAGCTGAGGTTCCCCTGCAGCACATGGAGAAGACTTTGGTGATGCAGCTGTGACCGTGCAGCCCATGGAGGTCCTCGGGGGAGGAGAAATCCACCTGCAGCCTGTGGAGGATGCCATGCCAGAGCAGGTGGATGCCTGAAGGAGGCTGTAATTCCAATGGAAGACTATGCTGGAGCAGGGTCCTGTCAGAACCTGTGGTCCCACAGAGAGAGCTGGAGCAGGTTTGCTGGCAGGACTTGTGACCCCGTGGGGGACCCTCACTGGACCAGCCTGTTCCTGAAGGTCTCACCCTATGGAAAGGACTCCCACTTGGTGCAGTTTGTGAAGAGCTGCAGCCTGTGGGAAGGGCTCTGGTTGCAGTTAATGGAAAACTGTCTTCTGCTGGAGGGACCCCACGCCAGAGCAGAAGAGGGCTGTGAGGAGTCCCCACTGAGCGGGAAGGAGCAGCAGAGACAGTGTGAGATGAACTGACTGCAGCCTTATTCTCCACCTCCCTGTTCCACTCAAGGACCGAGGATAGAGAATCAGACATGGGAAGGATGGGAGGCTGGTTGGCACGTGGTTTTAAGATTTATCTTTACTTCTCATTATTGTACTATGATTTGGTTGGTAATAAATTAAACTAGTTTTCCCACATCAAGTCTGTTTTGCCCCTGATGGCAATTGGAGAGTGACACTCCCTGTCCTTATCTTGACCCATCAACTTTTTGTTGTATGTTCTTTCCCCTCTCCAGTTGAAGAGGGCAGTGATAGGGTGGCTTCGGCATGCAACTGGGGTCAAATTACCACAACTAGGTACATTATACAGCCTTTTTATTTCTCTATGTTTCTGTTGAATAGAAGACCATGGGTACCTTGGGGTATCAAAGTAGTTTAAGAGAAATTACATGATGTCATAAAGAAGGCATGTATAATAAATATTTTAAAAAATCAAACACCAATAAAATTTACCAGTATAATTCAAAGGACAATACTGCTTTTCTTCAAGAGGTTGAGAAGTTCCTTGTAGAAACAACCATCATGGCAGAATGCTGACGACAACAAGGAATTGAATGAAAGAGGTAATTTTGATGGAGAAATGTTAAAATATTAAAATTAGGAGAAAGGAGAAATCAGGAGGTAAAGTAGTCTCTGTGCAAGTGTCTTGGAGATTTGAGTTGGAGATCTGAATGCAGAACAAGGGAGAATAAAAAATGGAGACACGGATATAGAGATGACACAAGGGAAGAAATACTAAGTGTCTAGGAGAATGAATTGCTAGGATGCTGAGAAAGGGTAAAGAATCTGACAAAAGACAATGAACAAAGATATGTCAGGTCCCTTTTCTGCCTGTCGGATTTCCTGAACAACCACAACACTGTGTGCCTGCAGACTGGTCTCAGCTCCATGATAATTGTTGAAGGCACTGGATTACAGTAACCCAGGACAGTAATAAACCAGATTCTCATCACTGTCATGAAGCAGCTTTTGGTGAAGGCTTGAATTGCTTTGCCACATCAGTTTCTAATTGTCTCACTGCTACCATTTAGCCAACATTTCAAACGTTTTGTCTCTTCATTATTTCTTTAATATCATTGCCAGATTCACTAACTGGATGCTTTGAATATGCCTTTACTTTACCCACAGGTCATTTTATCATAATTTAAATTTTTCATCACAACTGATGAAAACAAGTTTCTGCTTGTTTTTTCTGCCTGTTCTTTTTTAACTCTTTAATCTTTTCAGGATATTTCTTTTGCACTGGTGCCAATAACCTCATAATTTTGAATTACAGAACAGTTTGGCAGATCATTTCTTATTGATTTTCTTAACAAAAAGATATTGAATTGTCAAATGCAAGTGTTTAAATTGTAATCCAGTAAAGACGCGTTTTATTTTGCTGTTTCATTGTCTCAAGAAAACAAATAAAAGTGGGAAATGATTTTCAGGAAATCAAGTGTGGACCCTTTCTATATACTTATTACTAAATAGACCCTGAAATAAAAGGCACTTCCCTGATGATGCTCTCCAGATTTTTCACTTTATCCCCAGGGTGCAGAATCTGGAACTACTAGGAAACAGCTGTGCTATGAAAGCATTCCTGTACAGAGGTCTCAAATACATCAAAAATACCAAACTGGAACTCAGTGTTCAGGAAAATTATTCTGAGCAAGAACACCTCAAGTGACAGTTCAAACTGCACTTTTGATAGAATTGGGGGCATATTCCTATTATAAAGGACTCAAAAAAATTACTGAGAAGTCAGTTGTAAATTAGAAAGAGGTAGTGGGTAGCAGCAAATCCCTAAGAAGGCACTGTATACCACTTCTGGTAGCAACTGGACTAACATGGAATTAAAATAAATAAAAATAAAAAATGCATTCTGTTTATTATGGACATCAATTTTGTCTTAATTACATTAATTTTCACCATAGGCTTCTAGCGATGATGATTAGCAGCAGTTCTGTTTATCCTGACATGCAGGAAAATATGTGTTTTTCTGGAAAGCAAATTGTACAGGATAAAGGATCTTTTTTCCCCTTAATTTGTGATGTTCAAAACACTAAGTAATCAGAAAAAGAAAAACTTTTTGAGAACATATCAGGGCATCTGCCACACGTCTTTCTATCCTTATATTATTTCCCCCATGTTCTAAGGAAATATGCAATTTTCAATTAATAAAATTAATAAAACCAAATCAAGATCACAGAAGAAGAGATGATCCCACGGACTTGCACTGGTTGGGTTATCCCTGACTTAACCTTCACCCACTGCTGGTAGCGCTCCTTGAACCCTGACCCCAAGTGCAGGGTGTGGGAAACACGGTCATGTAGTGGCAGAAACACTTCACATTGCCCTTCATGTCACTCACAGCTCTTGACTCTAAATGACCTTTCATTTTCCTGGCATGATCCCTTTACACCTGGACAACTTTTCTTTCCAAAATTCCTTCTTTGCAGCCTGTCCCTGCTTGCATTCTCAATATGTAGTCTGCATTCCCTGCCTTGCTCAACAGTTTGCAGCTGAGTTGCACAGCTGCAGGACAATAATTTTATTGCACTAAAGTCCCCTTGGATTTCAATGGAACACATGCAGCAACTCACCCTTCAACACTCCTGTATTTCATGTGTCTTCCTCTTGCAGCACAGTTAACCTATCTGAAAAGGTGCCCCCAGAATCACTGATCTGTGAGAAGACAGGGACAAAATTTAACTACACATGCTATGAGAAACCTGATAAACATTTAAAAATAATTGAGTTTGTGGGGGAAAAAAAAAGTGATAGAATATCCTCCACAAGAATAATTTGTTTTTAAGCAGGGTTTCAGAGGGAAAGCACTCCAAATGGCAAGCATTCCTACTAAACAATACGTGCACACAAACACGAGAATAAATGAAAAAGAGGAGAAATAATTGTTCAATACTGTTCCTTGATGGGAGGAACAATATGAACATTTTAACACCAAATTAGCTACTCGGAGAACCTAGTAGTTAATTCCTTAGACAGCAAACAAGAGGAGGGATGTGCCAATTATTCTATAATCTTTAAATAGATCTGTTGTGTAAGAAATTTTACTTCTCAGCTGACTGAGATGCATTATAGACCCTTAAAGAGCATTCAGACAGAATTTTTACAGCACTAAGCACAAGAACAAACACAGTACAAGCTGGCAAACTTCAGAGGCCCTTGAAAGAAACTACTCCTTCAGATTCTGAAGCTAAGTCAGGAAGATTCTCCTCTGTTCTTTGGAGGGCACAATGATCTCAATATTTCCACTCTGCTCAACACTTTAGATGATGCATTTTTATCTAGAATAAAGTTAAAAATGTTCAACATTATACAAAGTGAAAAAAGTTTCTTTTGATACCATGCTAAATTTAATGCTTCTGTATCTTTCCTGGCAAATTAATCTACTTGATTTATCATGACAGGGGAGACAAATTTGGAGAAATGGAAAGAAATCCTAACAGCAAATTCATGTGGAGTCCACTGCTGTCATACAAACAGTTTTTCCTAAGGCGGCTGTCTACAGTGAGATAGGTTTACTCTAAAATTTAATATCAGCTTTTATGACTGAAAGAGAAAAGTGAAATAAAACATGAGCATAAATGAAAGAAATTATACAAAAATTACTATAATTATGAACATCAAAGTTACTTATCAAAACTCCATCTTCTTTATGCTAATTATTTTCCCAACAGATTATTCTGAATAGGTTGAAGCCATCTCGGTCATGAAAGAAAACTAGTGTTTTCCTGTTCCCTGGTAATTAGTCATTCATATTTAGATAGTCTTCATTCACTGCTGCACAGGTGCCTCAACCTTTGCCACACAACGCTGAGCTGTATTTAAAGAAATACTCTTTGAATACTTCTATAGGAATAATAAAAAAAATGTATTAACAGCTTAATCACCCTGCTCTCTCCAAACAAGAGATCTGTCATGAGAAATTCATCCTGTTTTGGTTTTTTTTTTTTTTTTTTCAGAAAAATGCACAAAACTGTTCTGACACTAAAATATGACAACGTTGTATCAGCAAGCCTGCTTCGGCAGCCCTGCTAATTTAACACCCTATTCAGCAGATATTCAATTTCCGTGGCTGTTGGCCATGAAGTTTCAGTGAACTTCTATGGGTTGGCACCTGCAAAGCTTAATTTCAATTCCATAAACATAAATTCCAACCTTCCTCATTGCAGATATGTTAACTGCTGACTATGGCTACGGCTCTCCTGCGTGTCCTATTCACAGAACTATATATAGCAGTCAGCATTATATGTCCATCAGACCTGCTAACTTGCTATTGGACAGACCACAAGTAATGACATATGAGTGGGAGGAAAATCGATTCAGAATGATGGAAATACAGGTGTGCTCAGAGATGTCAAAACGAAAAAGGGTCCCTGATCAATGTANTTAAAAGCTTAATCCCCCTGCTCCCTCCAAACAAGAGATCTGTCATGAGAAATTCATCCTGTTTTGGTTTTTTTTTTTTTTTTTTTCAGAAAAATGCACAAAACTGTTCTGACACTAAAATATGACAACGTTGTATCAGCAAGCCTGCTTCGGCAGCCCTGCTAATTTAACACCCTATTCAGCAGATATTCAATTTCCGTGGCTGTTGGCCATGAAGTTTCAGTGAACTTCTATGGGTTGGCACCTGCAAAGCTTAATTTCAATTCCATAAACATAAATTCCAGCCTTCCTCATTGCAGATATGTTAACTGCTGACTATGGCTACGGCTCTCCTGCGTGTCCTATTCACAGAACTATATATAGCAGTCAGCATTATATGTCCATCAGACCTGCTAACTTGCTATTGGACAGACCACAAGTAATGACATATGAGTGGGAGGAAAATCGATTCAGAATGATGGAAATACAGGTGTGCTCAGAGATGTCAAAACGAAAAAGGGTCCCTGATCAATGTATTCCCATCTGGAAAAGTTACTTCTGAAAAAAAATTCTCCTCTCCTCAGTGTCCTCTGAGCTACTGCATAACCTCATGGGTAGAGCAATTCACCTGCATAACCCATTCACTGTGCAATCTCACATGGTTTTACAAGACTAAGTCCGAGGTGCTGCACCTGGGTTGAAGCAACCTCTGGTACCAATCCAGGCTGGGAATGAGCAGATAAAGAGCAGCCCTGCAAGAAGGGCTTGGGGATGCTGGTGGGTGAGAGGCTGGACATGCCCCGGCCATGAGCACTGGGAGCCCAGAACCCACCCGTGTCCTGGGCTGCATCCAAAGCAGTGTGGGCAGCAGGGGAGGGAGGGGATTCTGCCCCTCTGCTCCGCTCTGCTGAGACCCCACCTGCAGTGCTGCCTCCAGCCCGGGGGTCCCAACACAGGAAGGACATAGACCTGTTGGAGTGAGACCAGAGGAGGCCACCTAATTGATCAGAGGGATGGCAAACCTCTCCAGTGGGGAAAGGCTGATAGAATTGAGATTGTTCAGTCTGAAGAAGAGAAGGCTTTGGGGTGTCCTAATTGCAATCTTCTAGTACCTGAAGAAAGATGGAGAGGCACTTTTTACAAGAGCCTCTAGTGACAGGATGAGGGGAAATTATTTCAAACTGAAAGAGAATAGGTTTACACTAGATATTAGGAAGAAATTCTTCCCTGTGAGGTTGGTGAGGCACTGGAACAGGTTGCCCAGACGAGTTATGGATGCGCCATCCCTGGAAGTGTTGAAGGCCAGGCTGCATGGAGCTCTGAGCAACCTGGTCCAGTGGAAGGTGTCCTGACAACAGCAAGAAGTTGGAACTAAATTATTTTTAAGGTCCTTCCAACACAGGACATGCTGTGGTTATGCTTCTATGATTGTCCTATAAGCCAGGATCTTCTAATGGTGAGCTACTGCTAGGATGCTACACTGCCTCTCCCACTGACACCGATTGGTGCATCAAGACTGATTTAGGCTAGACGGGGAGTTTACATAACATTCAATAAAGGAAGAATGCTTCTGGACGCCAGGATTTCTGGTTTTGCCATCTCAGCCAAGAAACGACTCAAAATCTCAAATCCAGGTGATTTTAATCAGCAGTAGCTAAAAAACACAATTCAATGTTCCCATGCAAAACTGTCATAAAATATCTGATGCATAAGATAAAAATGTGATTATTTTCACTATTTCATCTGACTCAGGATTTAAAGCTAATGAAATAACCAATGAGATAGCAGTCTGCTATTTTATTAATCTTCTTACCTAAATGAGCATCATCCATTAATAGAAAAAGTAATTTTCAATTGTCATCGTGGATGACAATTGATAATTGTCATCACTACTTTCAGTTAAAAAAAACATTAGCTGTATCACTGTAAATACATAATGTGAATGAGCAGATCAGGCCAATTTACAAGGAAGAGTTACAAAAGACTATCACCAGATTATATTGACTGACCTACAGTGGTGGTCCCAGTTCAATGCTGCTAGTTCTTCGCAGTTTTAAAGGCCATTAAAAATATTAAAATAATAAAATAATTATAATTGGCTTGTTGCTGAAATGAGTAGGAGGAATTTCTACTGTTTATTTAATCTGGATTTTTGAATTGTTAGGTCTGTTCAAGAGTGTATGCACGGTATAGGGTTTATGGTAGTAGAGATGCCTAGAAGGGCTTTAAAACAAGCTGGTGAGAAACGAATAAACTACCTTGCTAAAGAAGGAAATGTGGCATGGTCTAATTAAACATGTAGAAATAAAAACTGACACATGGCACTTAGCAATTTATGTAGCCAAACATTCACAAAGACCATAATGAAACATCACTGCAAGCATCTTTATTTCAGACAACCAAAAGTGGCACCCTTCTAGATGGTCAGCAAGGTCTCAAATTAATCAAACTCCCCCAGACTTAAAGTCAGGATAATAAAGAACTGCATGATTTATTGCCTTTGCTAGTAATTATTAAAAGGGACAAGAGATTTATATGCTGTTACTAAGTTGATCTGGTTTGTTATCTTTAAAGAAAGTCTTTGAATATACTTACTTTTATTATGCCTTTAAGCATAAGGGCCATTTGTATTTGATTCCACAGGATGATTGTTATGCACAAAAGACCTACACTTCCTTCTTGACCATCACCGTGTCATGTGCCTGGCTGCTGAAAGACAAACCACAAGCAGAGCAGAAGTGGAAGTGAAGAGAGTTGTACACCAGGAGTGATGAATCATTACTGTCCTGTAGAAGTTGACTATCTATCCGTTTTGGCCAAGATCTATTGCCTTGCCCAAAGCCGTTTGTCCATCTAAAACTTTTCACTGACTAGTTCTGTGGTGGCTTGAACTTGGCTGTCTGCCAAGTGCCCACCAAAGTTGTTCTATCACTCCCCCTCCTCAACTGCACAGGGGAGAGAATCAGGAGACAGTAAGTTTGTGGGTCAAGGTAAAGGACAGGGAGAGATCACTCAGCAGTTAAAGCCACAGGCAAAATAGACTTGACTTGGGCAAATCACTTTAATTTATTACCAGTGAAATGAGGGTAGAGTAATAAGTAAAACAAAATCTTAAAGAAGCACCTTCCCCCTCTTCTTTCTGGGCTCAGTTTCATTCCTGACTTTCTCTGCCTCCTCCCCCTCAGTGGCACAGGAGGACAGGGTCAGTTCATCACAGGCTGTCTCTGCTGCTCCTTCCCCTCAGGGGGAGGACTCCTCGCAGTCTTCCCATGCTCCAGCATAGGCTCCCTCTCAAGGGAGTCATTCCTCCATGAACTTCTCCAACTGACGCCCTTCCCATGGGCTTCAGTTCTTCATGAACTGCTCCAGTGTGGGTCCTCATGGAGTCACAAATCCTGCCACCAAACCTCTTCGAGCATGGGCTTCTCTCCCCATGGGGCCACAGCTCCTGCCAGGACCCTGCTCCAGAGAGGGCTTCCCATGGGGCCCCAGCCTTCTTGGGGCATCCACTTTCTCTGTTGTGAGGTCCTCCCCGGGCTGCATGTGGACCTCTGCATCCCTGTGGACCTTCATGTGCTGCAGGGGCACAGCTGCATCACCATGGGCTGCACCAGAGGCTGCAGGGGAATCTCTGCTCCAGGGCCTGGAGCATCTCCTGTCTTCCTTCTCCACTGACCTGGGTGTCTGCAGAGTAGAACCTCTCACATACTCTCATTCATATCTTTGGCTGCAGTTACCCAGGGGTTTTTTCCCTTCTTAAATACATTATCACCAGGGTGCGATCACCATCACAGATGGGCTTGGCCTTGGCCAGGGGTGGGTCCAACTTGGGGCCAGCTGGCATTGGTTCTGTTGGACATGGGGAAAGCTTCTGGTAGCTTCTCACAACAGCCACCCCTATAGCCCACTCCACTACCAAAACCTTACCACACAAACCCAATAAAGGTTCATATATTTTCAGACTAGAAATATTTGAATTTCCTGGAACAACAAGAATAAGGGAAGGACTTGAGAATGAGAATGGCGCTAGAAAAGATAATAAGAAGAATGACACCACATTGTCAAGGGATAATATGGAGAATGACACCACACTATCAGCACTCAAGTGCATGGTGCTGACAGAACGGCAGGAGGAAGATAGAAATGACAAAAAAAAACCCCAGGGAGGAAAATATAGGAAGTCAGTATCTCAGATATCTTCTCACTGTCAATTCACTAATTCCTGTTGATTAATTTCTGCTGACTTCCGGGGGTTCACACAGTACACTTCTAACACAGGGAAGGAAGGTAGAGTTAAATAAGGACAGTGTGCAAGCTACGGAAACAGCAATCAAGTTTAAAACAGAAAATTCAAGACACTTCATGGATTTGCTGAATAATGTGTATGTCATTAATATAGATATCTCCAGATAAAACAGAATTTGAGGTTCATTATGCTAAATCATGAATGTCTAGATATTGAAATCTGTAATATTAACTCATATTAACTGTATCTGGAAATTCAAGTTTCCCCAAAGCACTCAGTCTTACAGTCTATACACAGTGGCCTGCCTTTATTTCAGACCTCAGCTGAAGATCAAACTGCCCTTGCAGTGCTTAGTCTGGAAGAATATTGTAGAAGGACTCTGATCCACATAATGGTTAATCTAGCTGAATGCCTCTGCATCATGGGTGTCATGTGATTGCTATTTAGTCAATATCTATACAGTCAATTTACAGTTAGTAGACGTACCTGTAGTCAAAACACATCAATCTTGAGTATATGTATAGTATATTGTCTTGTTCCATTGAAATATTAGATGCACCTCTTCAGGAACTGCAGCTCTATTAATATTAGAGTGCATGTCCAAGGGACTCTTCAAAGCTAAGTGAATATTCCAGTCCTGACTGCTGTCATTGATTGAGAAATCTGGGTTCTGACCAAGACCCTGTCAGAATACCAGGGAATGTCGGAAAACCATGGTGAACCATACCATGGATGAGACCTGCTCAGTGTACTGTGCCTCAACCATAGGGCCATCTCACCTTATCAGTTCCAGGTTCCCTGCATAGAAATAGGATTTTATAACTGGCTCTCTCATTTTTCAGGGCTATTAATGAATCTGTTTTGCAAGGGCATTTCTTATGGGATGTGAAAAGAACTGGCACTTCCTCAGGGCAAAACAGCCCTTAAGCTTCTTGCTGTGTATACAAGGAAGATGTGACCTCTGTCTCTGTGTTAGCAATCTGAATGAATCTAACTGCGACAAAAACAAGTTGCATTTTTTTTCTAGCTCTTCTACACAACCTGATGACCTCTTACGATGAATTGCATCCCTCTGGTACACTTCTGAGCAGTACCCACAGTGGTAATGAACTGTGGCAAGCACCACTGTGGGATATTTTTGGAATCAGGAAAACCCCTCCATTTTCCAGAATGCAATAAAATATACCACTGCTTGCGTTTCAGTGAAAAAGTCACAACCAGGCCTTCAGTCTTTCTTTCTTTTAAACTATTGGAAAATGAACAATGTTCTGAAGCTCCATTTTAACTGGTTTTTCTCATTAATTTGGCCTCATTTCACAAATGTAGGCTGCTTGTGCCAAGTTTTTATACAGTGCTTTTACTTTCTCTCTCCAGTGTGCCAATAAAAATGTTTTTCATTTGAAGTCTTATATTTATTACTTTTGGTGTCACTTAAAGGAATAAATCTATCACGGAGCAAAGTGCAAGTCAATAAAGTAATGTACATACACCAGGAAAATTTTTTACCAGCTAAGGTAGCTACTATGTTACAGAAAATAGAATTCTTTGAAATATACTGTAAGGTAATATTCTTAACTGTAGCTGTAAATTCTGCAGTAAGACAATAAAACTGTGGTTTTATGCTCTACTAAATGTCATTTTTAAATATCCTATGATGCCTTAGCCTGTTTTAACCTCAATTCTATAGAATTGCTCATTTGGATTAAACAGAAAATACATGCTATCTATTTTTCCTTCAAAAATAAATTTAAAAAAAAAATCTGTAGTTAGTAGAGTTTCTACAGAAAATCTGTAATGAAGACCTGTACCTCCTAATAGCCATAGACTTACTGAAACTGTACAATTATATAAAATAATGACCTGGAGGGTAGCTGTAGAAGTAAAATAGATACCCACACCACTTAAGCAATGTCTCCTATTGCATTCTTTTGGATGGCTCACTGTAAGCCAGAATGAGCTGTGCTCAGGCCAGAACCTTACCTTAACAGAGCGATCCTTTGAGTACCTAATGCAGTTGGCAGAAAGGTTTCACTCTATTTTTTTCAAATGCTTTGCTGGGAATTAAAAAAAAAAACAAAAACCAGACAACAAAGGGATCCATTTGGTGGACTTAACTCTCAGTGTGTGGGCTGAGCAGTTGGCTAGACAACCTTCAGGCTGGCTTCTGTCAAAAATTATGACAGAACCATCAAGTTGTCCACAGGAACACAATACCATCTGTAGTGGACATTATGGGTGCTTTAAAAAATAGGCAGATGAACAGGCATATATATATTTCTGAATATTATGATCAGGCAGATTCCCCTCAATTCACTTCCATTGGCAGACTGGCGTTTTCTGCTCATTTTGCCACAATTTAACCCCAGGCATCAACCAAGCCCCAAAGTAACCACTTGCTCACTCCACCAGCAGGATGGGCAATTGGAAAGGTAAAAGCCAGAAAACTTGTGGGTTGATATAGAGACAGTTTAACACAGAAAGGAAGAGTAAAACACACAAACAAAGCAAAACAAGGAATTAATTCACTGTTTCCCCTGGGCAGACAGGTGTTCAGCCATCTCCAGGAGTGCAGGGCCCCATCATGTATAATGGTGACTTGGGAAGAAAAACATTATCACTTTGGACAACCCCTGCTTCCTCCTCCCACTTTGTATACTGAGCATGATGCCATATGGTCTGGAATATCCCTTTGGTCAGTTGGGGTCACCTGTCCTGGCTGTGTCTCCTCCCAGTTTCCCATGCACCCCCAACTTCCTTGCCAACATGGCAGTGTGAGAAACAGAAAAGGCCCTGGCTCTGTGTAAGCCCTGCTCAGCAATAACAAAAACATCTCTATATTATCATCACTGTGTTCAGCACAAACCCAAAACACAGCCTCAGACAAGCCACTGTGAAGAAAATTAACTCTACACCAGCCAAAACCAACATAACCTCTTAGAGTCTTCTTTAGGACAAGGAATGATGTGCAAGACTTGGGTATTGCAAATAGCTTCTCTCAGACAGACCATATGCCCAATGATACTGATTTCAGGTTTCTGGGAATGCTGTGAGTCAGTAACTTTCAGATTAAATTTGCTCAGTGCACATGTAAAATAGTGCTTTGTTTGGATTTTATTGCTACCAATTCTGTCAGAGCATCCTTAAATCTGAAAGCCAAGCTACTTTTTCTTCCCAGCTCATGCATTTCCAGTGGAAATGAGGTCTCTGATGGCCTCATTTCATCCCTATGCAATTGGTACTAGTCTAGTCCCTAATAAGAGCTTCAATCTGTGCGATTCTACAGAAAGTGTGAGAGATGAGGAGATTACATATATGAAGGCAAATATATTATGGGAAAGGTACTGACTACCAGATGTAAACCATACTCCTTTTGAATTTGTACAAAGATAGGAAAAATAAAAGAAGCAGCATACCTTACAACACTTGCTCCCTTTAGAAGTGCCACAGGAACATTTAGATAAAGCAAAATCAGAAGCCTTTTTCCCCAATCACTTTTCTGACAATTTCAGAATGACACCAATTTTGTACAGTTTGACTATGATCTGTGAATGTTCATCAGGTTGAACGTTCATCAGGTTGTTTTCTCGAGTGCTTAACAAAACGTCTCTTTTCTTTTTTTTTTTTTTTCTGTATGGCGTGTTTTTCGTAATTTTTGTTGTTATCATTTCTAGTTCTTCTGAACTCTCACTTTTTTCAGACTGAGTTTATTGTGCAAATGTCATGCTGTACAATGTTGGCAAGTACAGTATACGATTCTTTAAAAAAACAACATAAAATCCTTTTCACGGGTTAGCATTATGGCAAGAGTTGATGCAGGGAAGTGACTACAGATGTGCAAATATTTGGCAGCTAAATTATAATTACTGTAAATATTGAGATTTTGCTATATTGAAGACAATAGAAAAATAGAACTGTTTTTACTGCCTTACCTACCAGCTGAAGAGGTTGGCAAGACTTCCAAGTGCCTGATGATGTCCAGTGATACAAGTCAGAAGACTGATTACCAGCCACCCCAAATGGCAGAAGAAAGCAGACATTTTTCTTTTAGAGGAGAAATTAGGCTGATTAATTTGCAGAACAAATTTATCAGAAGAGAGTTCCTGCTCTAATGTTCTGCTTTCACTATAGCAGTGAAGCACAACAGCCTAACAAAGAAAATAGAGACAAATCACTAGCAATAAAAAAGAAGCATAAAGGCCCACAGAGTTTCTAGGCAAGCAGATACTCATCAGCTCTTCACTGGAATTATTTCTGCTCAGCATTGTCATTTGTGCTTCTCAGCTGCCCAGAAGCTCCAACCATTATTGTTGTCAACTTTGCTAGTGTGATCCAGAAGGAATTAATTCCTGCCTCAAAGAACATATGTCTTTTAAGAGAAAACTCAGATAACTGGTATAAGAGCACTGCAGTCAACCTTATGAGATCTGAAGTACTACTAGAACCATCCCAGGATGTTGGAAAAGCTAGCAATGAAGCCCATCTCAAAGCTTGACCTTGGTGACAAAGTTAGTCTTTCTCATCATTGTAGTGACAGGACAGGGGGGAATGGCTTCAAATTAAAGAGTGTCGGTTTAGAGTAGATATTGGGAAAAAAAATCTTAGCTGTGAAGGTGGTGAGGCACTGAACAGGTTACCCAGAGAAGCTGTCGATGTCTCATCTCTGGAAATGTTCAAGGCCAGGTTGGCCAGTGCTCCGAGCAACTGATCTAGTGGAAGGTATCCCTGCTCATGGCAGGAGGATTGGAATGAGATGATCTTTAAGGTCCCTTCCAACCCAACCCATTATCAGTAATTATGGTGGGTTGAAATGAAATACACACTTTGGACATTATTTCTGAACAAATTTAAAATAAAGAGAAGAGGAAGTCAAATCTCTCTGCTGAGCACAACAAAGGTGTATAACAGACCTTGAGGACCTCAGCAGCATTGCTGTGTTTCCAGAGCACACTTAGAAGGGAAATGTGAAGCACAGTCTGACACATCATCAATAATGCGCCATTCTGCCCTGTGGCTGGGATGCTTCTGCAGAACTGGAGCACAGATTTATTAGGAGAGAGACAGGCCAAAGAGAGCACATTTGTGATCCACATTTCAACCCCCAAGTTACAGGCTGTGTTCCCTTAGAAACAAACTTAAGGTTAAAAGTCTTCCAGAAAATGGCTATGTATACTATCTATCAATCCCAGAGTAATTTTAGTTTCCTAATGGATCTGTCCCTTTCCACTGTCCCACAAGTGTCTTTGTGTGTAGTCCTTGGCATAATGTTGATCCCTGAAACTGGCCATTGGCAAGATTAGGGACTCAAAAATAGTCATTCACTACCGGAAGGCAAAAGTTCACTTGAATTGATTTTCTTCTTAGATGCAGTGTTCAATTTCAGGTTAAATACTTTGCTTTCATTATGAACTGGAAGTAAGGTATTACTGTTTGCAGTTGAAATGAAAACACACTTCTGTATATATACAATTACAATGCTGTTATTCTAATTATTGGTCTTGAGTCTTCTCATTTACATATCCTTTCAGGACTTGCAGGTAGAAAAATTAAACTATTCCTCCAGAGGGAAAATTCTGCTTTCTGATCAAGTCTGTTTCAAATTGTCAAAATTAAATCCACAGCATTCAGAGAAGCCTGTGTCCCAGAAAAGCACTTTCCCTAACTCAAGTACTTTTTATGACCATTTAGTTCACCTTTGTTCTCTTCCTCCATTTCACGAAGATGACGTGAGTAATGATTATTATATTAGCTTTGGTACCATGAATGCTACAGCAGACTTACAGCATAATTCTCTTCCTCCTTAGGGAATTGATATTTTTATTCACAACAAAAGAAAACCTAGTTTGTGGACAGAATATTTTTTTCCCCGTTTCTGTTTCTTTATTTGCCTTCTTTTTTTTTTAATGCAATAAATTGATTAGATAGACTAGCCAGTAGTTTCATATTCCTGTTCTGAGCCTACCAGAATTAATTACTGTTCACATAATACTATGCAGGAAGTATGTTTTAAAAAGCAGAATACTCATTATGATATAATTTTCAAGGATGCCATCCACATGGTATAATTGCCAACAGTTATGGGGACAGATGTTTGCATATTGTAAAGGGGCAGGATGGCTTGCAGGTGAGGAGGTACCCAGAAATGCCAGCTGGTGCAACCTGTGGTCCTGTGTGAGGTTCGTCTCCCTCGTTAGATCAGATTTTACCTGCCATGGCTCCAAGTATCAATGTTATATCAATGATTGTAGAGGATGTTAAATAACTACAGAATGGATCAGGGTCCAGTGAAATAAGTAACAGCATTTACTGGTTTCATGACACCAGTATCAGGTGTGATCAGTGTCTGGTCCCATCATAGTCTGGTCTTCAACACTGTCCTTTGCACAAGACTTGAGACAGTTTTGATCCAAGTGCCTTGTCTCAAATAATCCCAAGTTAATAAAAAAGGTACATGGAAGTATATCTAGCTGGAGATCTCTTTAGCAGCATATTTGCTGTCTAGTAAACAGTTCTCAGCATCTACTCTTGAAGTAACTTGACAGTTGCACTTAAAACTGGGCTTTCCTGTTCATCTTGCCCAGCTTAATTTTAATATTGCACTTTTACCTGGTCTGTCCCTTCACTAAAGAAGAGAAAACCTCAGATCCTGTTAATGCACAAACACAAACAGCTTTCATAAAGAACTTACTAGCACACCCCAAAATTCTTTAGGATGGATAAATTTATTGCGTAGACCAATGGTGAAGGGTTTTATCTCCCTAAAAGCTCGCTATGCCTTAAAATTCAGCCAGTGATGACTTGCATCTTTTTTATTACAACAGCCTCACTTAGCCTTAGACAGAGTTTGTCATTATCATTGGGATTTTTATTTTTTTATTTTATTTTTTTTCCACTAAACGAACATCTGAAGATGCTGCCTCCAGCCCAGGGGTCCCAGCACAGGAAGGACATACACCTGTTAGAGTGAGTCCAGAGGAGGCCACCAAGTTCATCAGAGGGATGCAGCACCTCTGGTATGAGGAAAGGCTGAGAGAATTGTGATTGCTCAGCCTGGAAAAGAGAAGGCTTTGGGGTGAACTAATTGTGGCCTTCCAGTACCTGAAGGGAACCTGCAAGAAGAGACTGTTTACAGGGGCCTATAGAGACAGGACAAGGGGGAATGGCTTCAAATGGAAAGAGAATAGGTTTAGATTAGGTAACAGGAAGAAATTCTTTACTGTGAGGGTGGTGAGGCACTGAAACAGGTTTGCCAGAGAAGCTGTGGCTGCCCAGTCCCTGGAAGTGTTCAAGGCCAGGCTGGATGGAGCTCTGAGCAACCTGGTTTAGTGAAAGGTGCCCCTGCCCATGACGGGAGGGTTGGGACTAAGTGATCCCTTCCAACCCTGGCCATTCTATGATTCCATGATGATTTTATGAAATCAGGGTGACTTTCGGAGAAGGATATTCTTCTTTGTCAAAATACCGACAAAGTCTTGAAGTAAACCAACAGTTATATTCCTTTGTCACCTTTGTGATCCACCTGAAGAACTCCATAGGTATTAACGAGTGAAACACATTTACAGCATTGGAAAGGGAAAGGCATACAAATCACTGTGAAAGGAGAAGTGGTTGCCACAGCACTGGGATATAGCTAAATGTGACAAGATCTTCAGAGGCTATTAAGTTAATGCTGTATCATATCAAACAAAGTAAAGTTAGCCAGTGATGATTCATGTCTTTTCCATCACAACTTAATAAATGGATACAGAAGTTATATTGATTTTCATGGGTGAGCAAGTAGATCTGAAATCTGAAAACTTGATGAAATATAAATTATGAAATATGGACCATGTGTGATGATCTCATAACCGGGTGAGAAGTCTATCACTTAAAGAAAGTATACTAAACTGCAAAGGTTTATTTTAACACACTATCATAATAAGTTTGTTTTATCTTTTTTTTTTAAAAAATACAGTTTGTCAGACTTCTCTCTGTGCCATTAAGATTCTCTGAATTCTTGACTCTAACTGTAGAAAATGCAGAAAGTATTAACAGGAAAGCAGCAATGTGGGAAGATCAGTTTCAGTCAATAGCACAGAATGAAAAAATATGAAGAAAAACTAAGTTTTTGCTGTTTTTTTTTAAATGAGAACTTGACAATGACCCTCCAGATTCATTGTAATTAGAATCATTAGGTAAAAATTCATTTTGCCAAAAGAGATTTTCAACCTAATAGTTTCCTTTCAATTTACATTGTGGAGGATTTCAGCCACTGTGCTTCCACAGATTGATGTTTCCAACAAAGATTTGTTTCTTTAACATCAATTTTCTTTTCATAAAGCAGAAAGGAAACAACTCAGACTTGTAACTCAAATTTAACCAAAAAACTAAGAACTTTTCCATAGTAACTTTGGCCAGCATCTTGTGGAACTATGAAAATATTTTACTAGTTAGGGGCCTGAAGATGGAAGCAGACTTGGTTATTTTTCTGTGTTCTACATGGTCAGATCAAAAATATTAAACAGAGAAGTACTGAATCATCAGAAATGTAAGTGTACAGGTTATTCAGAGGTCAAGGAGATGCAAAAGGGAGTTCAGCAGTCCTCTTGTTTCCTGATCTCTGCAAATTTCTTTGAGAAGTCAATAAGAAGCTTTTTGAGCCTTTGAAAATAGAGTATGTTCCCCTTAAGCTCCCTACTGCTCACTGCTTTAGTTCTTTTCTCTTTTCATGCTCATGGAAAACGGCACTATAGGGGTCCTCTAGGAAATACTAGTGGGCAAAAAATTGTGTCCAATTTTCATCAGCAATGCTATTGTTATTATATTATTATTATTATAATCATCATTATTTTTACTACTATTATTTTTTTCCCCCATGAACGTTTTCATATCGACTACAGAGGAATCCAAGCCTTTCCAAAATGCTTCCTCCCATTCCCTAGTGCCTTGGACATTTCAGCTACCCAAACATGCAATGTATATTCACATTGCTGATGCATCAGCAAAGATATTTGTGGAAATCACTTCTAGTACTTCATACCTCCCAGATACTCACCCCAAATTAAAACACACCACATAATTTAGTCCTGGCTTCCCTGCAAAATTACCAGCAATTTTTGGCAAGATCATGTGGTCAAAACAATCCCAGACATAGCTCCATGAGATCATGACAGCTTGGGAAAGTATCTTAAATGTTTGGGAACAATGTTTTGTCATGATGTCAGTCAAGATCAATAAAACCCCTTTAGAGATACCAAGTTTGAATTATTTGCTGGAAGAGGATTGCAAAGTCTTCGGTCATTCAAGGCAGCAGCAGGTCTCTCGCGGGCCTTAAGGCAAGAAGGGCAAGGTCTGTGACACACTTGAGATCAGAACAGGATGCTCTGAGATTTTTAGGTTTTGTTTCTAATAAAAACAAGCTCTAAGGTGTTCAGATGCTCAAAACTTGTGAAATACTGCTCCTATAACAGATAGCAGAACCTCTCATTCCTAGCTTGTTTCAAGTTCGAAAACATTTTGATGTGAACGGACAATTGGGAAAGAACATTTAACGACTGACAAGAAAACCAAAATTTAAAGTAAAAATTCATTTTCACGTATATATTCCTACAGCACTGTTTGTAACCAGTCACAAGTTCTCAAAGATACCTTGCAGTTGTTTCATTTTCCTTAACTTCTTTAGGAAAATGTTAGAAACAAAGTACCTTGCTGCATATGTAATTTAACTCTTACTTTTTTTCTGGTGTTTTTAACAACTAGACAAGAACAGTTCTTTCCTGAGTTAATTCAGCACCACAATATATCCACAGCCAATTCTGCCAACTAAGAGCACTACTTCTATCACAATTCCCACAAAGCTTCTTGGCTGCAATTCCTTATCCATCTTACTAAGAAACACTCTCGGGTTTTGTAATTAGGCAGCTGGAACAGCCATGAACACTAAGATGTTTTGCATTTAATGACTTGATCAATTTTTCTCCCTGCTCTCTCTACAGGGATGAAACAGCACCATATGTAGAGAGTTGCTTGCAACAAACACCAGTGGAATAGAAGTTGGGATGATAAAGAGTGGTAAAAGGGAGATAAAGCAGCATCCAAAGGAAAAGATTCAGCTAGTGAGAGATCATGATGTACTGAAGGGGAGATATCACCATGAGTGAGAAATTTACTCCTAACTTGAAGAGTAACAAATATTTAAACAACATGTAGGAAAGAAAGAAAGAAGAGATTTTGTCCATAATGTGATCTTTCAAAAATGAATGGAAAGGTTTTCTGTTGCTGCCTTTAATTTCAATTCTCATGAGTAGTTTTACTAGTTTGATGCTTGCAAATTGCTAACCTGTATGAAGGTAACAGAGACACAAGGCTGACTCTATAGTAACTTTTAATCTTTTTCCTTCTATTTTACCATAACTGCTTATTTAATTTTATTACACTGATCCAGGAAAATTAACTAGCTTTTACTGTTAGTTAGGGAGCATATTTACCTCACCACAGCGATTGTTAGCAGGCTTTTGGTAAAGAGAATGCAAAGATATTCAGATTACATTCACACATTATTTAAGCGACCTTCATTTGGGTAGATGATCCAAGAAGGGTAAGTGTAATCCTTAACTATCTCACCCATGGACTAGCCATATGGTGGAAGCTTTGTTGATAATACTAACTTTTCAGTTGCCCTACATTCATTCCCTAATATCTGAGTTGTTCTACAGCCTCTTTACAAAACTGAAGGTAAGAGTTTACATCACACACAGAGTAATGGCCTGGTGACTTCAAAAAACCAACAAACATTCAAATCAGTTTTCTGCAGCGAGTTTCTTCCAAGAGGACACAAAGCAATTTCCATCCCATCCCCTGATAGATACTGCCTGTCATTTGACATTGAACTCAGGAGAGCTGAAGGCATTCCAGTTTTGGAAACTCATAAAGCCATGGGTCAAGTTGTGCAATATAGTGTTTGACAAGAATCATTTTAATGAGCAGATATCCTTAAGGTAGGCTACATATTTAAAGTCAGAGTATGTATTGCACAAGGTTATTACATAGAGCTTTCACTGTAGCAAGTGCAACCAGCATTCTTGGCCTGACGGTATTGTTTTTACTTAGGTTTAGCTAAGCACAAAATCCCCCAGAAACAAAATCATCCCCTCTTCCATAAAACTATACACTTTTTTCAGGCTTTTTCAAATAAACCTTTTCATACATGAATTCTTATTTCTCTAATGTCTACATTTCTTTCTATGATGTGGATGCCATCAGTTCTCTTTCCTTGAACAAAGCCTTCCAGCTTCAAAACTATTGAAGCTTTAATTCAACAATGTAGTCTCATTTTTCAGCCTTTATAAAGATGAAATAAAATCTACTGATTAGAGAGGATGATTCTCTATTACATGCATGTTATTCATCCAACTGGCTGATGCAGGGTATTTTGTGTGTGGACTAACTTCACCCCAAGTCCACTTTAAGAAGTTGCAGGGGCAAGGGGATGCAAAAAAAGGAGGAAAACAGAACAATTTAGGAGCAGTAGCATGTTCAGATGGTGTCATTTGCCAAAGTTCAGGTTTGGACAGAGGCATGGGAGCCAAGTCTTCAGAGTTCCTGGCATCCCTAACATTGATTAAACCTCATTGGGAATGCAAGAACAGTGGCTATAGCTGGCATTCCTGCTTCTGCAAGATACAGAGGATCACAAATAGCTTAGGTCATGAAAAGACACTAGTATGTGTCTAGAAGAAAATGAATTCTCTTTCCTGCTGAATCAGCCACCTTATCACTGCAGAGCTGAATTAGCAACCATTGACATCTGCAACTGCATTAATCCCAGCTCTCCAGGAATCAGAATCACGAAGCAGCGAGGAGTCGCTGCCACCCTGTTACTGAATCAGTGGAAGTTATGAGACCATGAAAGTTCTCCTTATTGAAGGCAGATCTATGATGAGGCTACCTCTTATTAGGTAAGTAACTTCCTGAGGTGTAGGTAGCCTTGCATCCAGAAAACATCACCACTTGTTCAAGGGAGCAAATCCATGGATGTCACTGGTGTAGTGTTACATGTTAGGTGACATCAGCAGTATGACATTTGGGTTGGCTTCTCTCAGAGCTGCAGCATCACAGCTCATTTGGTTCCTGTCTGAGAACTAGTTCATGTTAATGAGTCAAACTGTCTAGTCTTTCAAATGAAGTGCTAAAAGGCCGGCGAGCAAATCAAGGAACACCATAGCTACAACAATGTAGGATATGAATGAAAGGTGACTATCTTACTGTGCAAATACTGAGCATTTTTCTTAATTGGAATATGAAAAGTTACATGTGCTTGATCTAACAAGTATATGCTTTTGCAGGTTTTGCCTTATTTGCAGCCAGCTAGCATTCTGGTTTTTCTCCACCTCATCCTCTTCCTCTTCCTCAGTCTGTATTTATACAGGGAAACCATTTTCACTAAAGAAACCTTTTATTTTTAAACTGTATTGATGCACAAAAAGCCCAGATATTAACAAATCTGAGACACTGGCAGCTTGGGAAGAAAGGCTGAGAGCCAGCAGCCCTGGGATCCAGCCACCAGCAGCTGAACCAGAAAGAGAGAGGGCAGAAATCTGGAGTTTTACTGGAACACTGCTGCTCACCAACTCCTGTGTTTCCAGCAAGGGATGGCTTTTGGGAGCCTCTGGTTTGCAGGACTTCTGGTTAGAATGAAACCAGATCTGTGAAGGACTGTTTTGTGCAAGAAACATGTTTTTGTGTGGGAGTGAAGGAGAAGACAAAGGTAGCAAGGGCAGCAGCACCTGACCTTTTTGTGTCAGGCCTCTTGTATGGAATTTTGGAGAGATTCTTTGAGAAGGACAACAATCTTCTCACAGAAACCATATTTCCACTTGAGTTTTACTAAGTAATAGAAAGTTACTGAGCTGCCAAAGGTGGATCAGAAGGGTAGCGAGAAAAACTTGAATCATCAGCTGCTGGCATCAATACAACAGCCGCTGGAGCCACAAAAGATGATCTTGCTACTGTGGATTTCTAATGTCCCCTGCATTTTGCACTTGCATTTTTGCTTGAGTTGGTCCTGACTCCATTAACTTACAGTCCACACAGCTCATCCAGCAGAGGTGCAAGGAATCATCTCTGTGCACATACTCATGTCTTGCACTGTGAGTGTATCCAGCCTGATGGTAAGCACAGTAGGGTCTGCTTTGTCACAATGTGCAAGATATCCTCTTTGACTCCCTCTCATTCAAACCCAATAGGTAGGCTGGCTAACAGATGAGAGTTGAACTATCCCAGCCAGAAGGAACAGACTCAAACAGCTACTTATATGAAGTAGACTTGGAGTTGTGTCACCAGTATCAACACTGCTCCTTCCTTCTGCTGCATGGAAGAGACAGGAGCGGGTGCGCCACAAACTTCATAACACAAAGCTTCAAGCTTAGTGAGAGCTCTTGCTAACAAATTGCATGATTTGATAAGAATATGTTAGAAAACAGAACAAGGTTGTAAAACAAGGCTTTTGTTTGTTTGGTTGGTTGGTTTGGTGTTTTTTCTGCTAATCGACTGCTGATTTCAGTTTAGGTCATTAAAAAGTTGAGACACTGACAAAAGCAAAAACGGAGTGACAAGCAGGACTCCTTTTCTACTTAGTCCTTCCCAGAGAAGGAGAGAGAGAAGACATCCCTACTACTCACAGCTTCCCGAGTACTCTCACCTCTTCACCTCATGGTAGATCCCATAACTCAGCCTCAGGAGACAGCAGAACCTGAATAGGAAAATTGTCTTATTGGTGAATTGAGATGAAAAAGGACTGTGTGGAAGCGAACAAAGAAGGTTCTGCATGTGGCCATATCCTTGTTGTTTAGAAGATCATTACTAAACAGTGCTGCGGAGCTGCTTTCATGGCATTATGGGACTGAGAGAATATGATTCAGACTTATCAGGAGGAGCAAGAATGAGCTGCAGGCCTCAGAATCAGCAGAGCTCAGGAAACCTAGTGCTGAAGGAAGGGGGTCAATATAGGCTAACATTGTAGGATACTTAGAAGAACATCCACAGAATTATCAAATTAAGATAAAGGGTAAGGAGTAGAGGAACAGAATAAATGTCTTTGGAGCTGAGGACGACCGAGAGATGCATTGCAAAGAAGTGCTTAGAAGGAAATATCACTACATCTCCCAAAATAACACTCTTTTGGTCCCTGATGGGCTAGTTGAATGCCTTCTGTTGGTAGGTAAAAATGCCTCCTGCAGAAAGAAGAAACAGCAAAACACAACCCACAACTCACATTCCACAGGAAAAGGAAAGACCCTGAGGCTGATCAGGCAATCTCTAATGCTGAGTAGACCTTACAGTCATCAGTCTTTATTGGTCACCACATCTCCTTTGAATCACATTTTCTTTTCAAATGCCTGAAAGCAGCTGAGAAGGGAAGAATGGGTGTGTCAGTCTGGTAGTCAGGCTTTAAGAAACAGGGAGAGTTTTTAGGAGAAAATAAGCACAAAATCAGATTAAACAAACAAGCAAAGGTCATGGCAGTGCATCTTTCATGCAGAATACAGTGGCAAGGCTTATGTAAATAGTGTTTGTATCTGTAATGCATAGAGACACCAGCAGTCAAAGGAAGTCCTGCCACCATCTCCGGCACGCAGGGAAAACATGGTAACACTGTGAAAGAGGAATATTAATCTTAATACTTCTATGCTCACAAATTTGCCACATGATATTTGACCAACACCAATAACCAGGACTTTAGTTCTCATTCAGGCAAGTATAGTAAAGATATAGAGATGCTTGTTCTCAAATATTGAACTTAATCTCCTCCAGCAGAGGTCACCTGGACTTTGAAGCTGCGCATAAGTAGTAAGAGAATATTGCTATGCACTTATTGCTTCCCCTGAGAGGACAGAGGAAAAAAGGGATAGAAATATGACTCGGCTGTGAATTCTGGTGAACCACTACTTTTACCTAGAAAGATGAATTTTCTAACAAAAACTGTTTGCTATTACCTCCTTGCCTTGAATTAGTTCTCATAATAAAGCTTTAAAGTTGTCAAAGTGTTCATCTTGGCAGTTTGAAACACAACTTACTGTCTTGGTTTGGGACAGAACTGCTGCTCACTTAGTATTTTGCATCTGGTTTGAGAATCAGGTTTAATTAACATGCACAGAGTTCCATTGTACTGATTAGTCTGATCCAAACCCAAGAAATATTAATAAGCTGGGTCTGTAGCCATGAAGATTCTGCTGAAGAACCAGATTTAATAGGATTTTATGCAGGAAAAACCCCCATGTTATTTTAATAGATGCATTTTAAGAATGCTTAAAAAAAATCTCACCTTTTTTTTGCTGATTTGTACAAAAAGTCCCATGGCCTTTAAGAAATCCTATTTAACTAAACCATTTTGCTAATTTTTTTAAAGCTACTTCTGCTATATGTTACATCTAAATGGATTATAATAGAAGGAAATTAAATTACTTTGGTCCTCCTTGGCAGAACTTGGTGTAACTGTCAGTCCTCCCATGCCGCACGTACAGCCACAGTGGCGTTCTCTGCTGTGCAATGCAGCACTATGCAGAAATTCCCGAGTTAGTGCTGAATTAGCTGGCTTCAGAGCTGCACAGACCGAGGTGGGAATGCTGCCATGATAACTGGGGTTTTGCTGGCCCCAGATATGCAGACCCTAATCCACAGCCAATTTGGGACTTTCTAAGCAGCACCATATTGTGCAGGCTAGACATACATTTTAAATACACTTGAATACCAAGTAATGATACGTTTCCTTTCTTTTCTCCTGCTCTTCTTTTTTTTT
>VWZG01011331.1:7622-27264 GCA_013396735.1 Grallaria varia
GGCCCCCAGTGCCACCCTGGGTGATGGTGGCATCCAGCCCTCCTTCCTGGTGCTGCCTCAGGGACTCCTCCGGATCTCGTCTGGCTGGTTTTGCCTTTGCACACCAGATCCTGCACGGGGTCAGGAATTAGGTCAGCAATTAGCACTCAGGGTTAATTGCTGTGCAGCAGTGGCAGGTCCAGCAATGAGCACTGAACCTCCACCAGAGCGTGACTTTGGGCGGGTTGGTGGCTTCCTGCTGAGCTCAAACAAGTTAATAAGAAACCTTCCAGGTGGTCATGGTCGTCCTCCTCCTCCTCCTCCTCCTCCTCCTCCTCCTCCTACTCCTCCCACTGCCCTGACAGCCTCAGCTCTCAGGGGATGGCACCTCGGAGCAGGGGGATGTGGCACGTGGCCACCCTCCGAGGCTTCAGGAGAGCAGACGGGGCCCTTGCTCGTGGTGGGAGATCACCTATTAATACCTGCTATTCCAATAATAAANCACAGTCCCTGCCACCATGGCACGGCCCCTGCCACCATGACATGGCCCCTGCCACCGTGGCACGGCGCCTGCAACCGTGACATGGCCCCTGCCACCATGGCACAGCCCCTGCCACCATGGCACAGCCCCTGCCACCGTGACACAGCCCCTGCCACCGTGGCACAGCCCCTGCCACCGTGACAGAGCCCCTGCCACCGTGACAGAGCTCCTGCCACCCTGCCACAGCTCCTACCACCAGCAGCTTGGTGCCAGGCGGGGACAGAGCCATGCCTGGTGCTGCAGCACGCGGGGGTGGCATCGTGTGGGGCCCTGTGCCATGTCGTGTACCCAGGTCTGGAGCTCTGTGTTCTCCTGGGGGCTGCCCTGCCACCTCCGTGCCTCTGGTGGTCACATCCTGCTGCTGGAGCGTGACCTCTCCCCTTCCTCCTCGTTTGCCCACGGAGGTTTGCCCATGCCATCTCCACGTGGATGGATATCCCCAGGACACTCGTGTCCCTGTGCTCTCCGGTGTGGCCATGCGGGAGGGACACGGTGGCTGCTGTGTGTGCAGGGGTCTGGGCACAGCAGGCAGGGAAGGGCTCTGGGGGTAGCAGGGTCATGGAATCCATGAGGTTGGAAAAGAGCTCCAAGGTCCTCGTGACGCCTAAAGGTTTGGTGTATTGTAGATCTTTAGAGTTTTAGAATTATAGGTTTTCTTGCTCATATATGAAGTGGTGTTAGAAGTTACTAAAGGAAGTTTCTCACCCATTCTGAAGGTCATGATGTTTTGCAGAAGCACCTGCAAGATAGTTCGAAGACAAAACAGAAGTCCTAGATCCCTTGGAGGGGCTCCAAGGGGAAGTTCTGAGCTTTCAGAGGGTGGACACTGGGGGAAATGGGTACCATGGGCTGGTTTTTAGATTTCATATATGCTAATTATTCGAAGTTATAAAAACTATAACATCACTGAACCACACACGTGCACACTTCAAGTGTGCACCTGGAAGCTTCCAAATAAAGGTACTTTGTCTCTCCAGCTCCACTAATATTGTTCTCAGCCTTTTTTGCAGGATTTTAGGCATAACTTGAGTCCAGCCTATCACCCAACACCTCCTGGTCAACTAGACCTTTGCACTGAGTGCCACATCCAGCCTTTCCCTGAGCACCTCCAGGGATGGTGACCCCACCATGTCCCCATGGGGCAGCCCTGCTCCTCTGCCCACAGCCCTGTGTTGCTGGCAGGCTCAACCACAACCCCAGCAGTTCTCTGCAGCCCTTCCCATGCAGGGGCAGCTCTCCCTGCTGGTAGGGCTGGTGGTGCTTGGCACAGCCACTGGAACAGCTGGGAGAAATCGTCCCCCGGGGGATGTTGTGCCACCACAGCCAGCGTGGCAAGAGCCCCTGCACAGCCAGTTACTGTCACCCCAAGAGGGCTCCGTGGGTGTGCGGTGACTGTCCCTGCAGGGCGTGACCGTGACCATGTGCTGGCATAGAGGTGTGGCTTCGTGTCTGCCTTAAATTTCGCAGGTGCAGGGGAAGAGGACTGGGCAGCTTTGGTTCCCAGCACGGGTCACTCTGTCCTGCTGTCCTGCCTCTTCCTCATGGCAGAGCCTCAGCCTTCGGCCTCAGCCAGCTCTGACCTTTCCTTCTGCATCTGAGGGCGGGGTTGGTTTTGTGTTATGCATCAATTTGCATTTATTTACGCTGAATTTCATGCTAGTTCTGCACATCTACACCACCTGCTGGAAAGTTAACTTAGGTCTCAAAGTCTCTCTCTCTCTGTCACCTTGCCACTGCTGATTGCTACAGTTCTGCCCATTAGAAAGGGGGATATCTGTCTAATTTCACCATCATTGGTCACTTCCTCATCTGATACTGACTTTACATTGTTCTTTTTCATTTTAGAGAGAAGATGATGTGAATGGGCTGTAAGAACCTGACGAGATGGATGGAGAGCTGCTCTACGCTGAGGTGGATGGGGAAGTGTCCTCTGCCACAGTGGTGGATCTGGGAGGGGAGATGCCCCATGTGGAGAGGGATTCTGAAGGAGATGTGTCCTGTGCCCAGAGAGATGCAGAAGGAGAGACGACCAGAAGAAAAGAAGAGGCACCTTGTGCTGAGGGCGGTGTGGAAGGAGAGTTCCCTGGCATGGACAGCAATGGGGAAGGAGAGATTCCAGGCACTGAGAGCGATGGGGAAGGGGAAATGCCCGGCACTGACAGCAACGGGGAAGGGGAAATACCCTGTGCTGAAAGTGATGGAAAAGAAGAGGCATCTTGCTCTGAGAGCGACGGGGAAGAAGCAGCGGGTGCTGGGATCCCTGCTGCTTCAAGGAAAATAGCTTCTCTGTCTTCCCCCTTACGGGCAATCATCCGCCTGCGCCGGCGATACCGCGTGCAAAAGAAAGGCCGCCTGCACTTACAGCTCCCTCGGGAAAAGCCTGCAGAGGTTGTCCACACGCGGCTGCTCCCGAGGCAGCTGTCCCTGAACAGAACTGGCATGTATAGCCCTTCCATGTCCTTCTTTAACCAGACCAGCTTTGAAAGCTCCCAGTATTTCACCTTTGACACATCGCTGGAACAGTACGCCATGAAAAAGTGCCGGCGGAAAAAGAGCCGAAGGAAATCCAGGATGGTCCTCTATCCAGACAAAACAAAAAGGTACCTTCCAGCAGAGGAGAAGAGCAAGGCAAAACGCTGCCTCTTCTTGCTCATGGCCATTATCTTCTTCCAGATTCTCAACGCAATAGAGAACCTGGATGATAACCTCCAAAAATATGACCTGGATGGTTTGGAGAAAACAATGCACCGGGAAGTATTTGGGCAGAAGGCTGCCGTGGAAAGCATTGTGGAATTACTGAAAGACTATCTGGCTACCCACATCCACAACAAGCCTCTAGTCGTCTCTTTAAATGGCCCGACTGGAGTTGGGAAGAGTCACGTTGGCTGGCTGCTGGCCAAACATTTTCGCTCCGTCATGGACAATGACTTTGTGCTTCAGTACTTCGTTATGCACCACTGCCCCAACGGGGTGGCTCCTCTGACGTGTGAACTAGATCTGTCTAAGAAGATTTCTGACATGGTCACGAGAGCCGAAATAGAGGAGAAGACACCACTGTTTATTCTGGATGAGGTTGAACTCATGTCTCCAGTCCTCCTGGATACTCTCAGCCAATTCTTTGAACCCAATCAAACCAACGAGTTCCTCAACGCCATCTACATTTTAATCAGCAATATTGGAGGTGGTGAAATAACAAAGTTTGTTATCCAGAATGAATCTGCTGAGCTCCTGCACCAGCACCGGGCAGCTGAAGAGCTGCTGAGCATCATCCAGCCAGTACTGAGCAATGTCCACCCTCTCTGGAAGTCTGCAGACATCATCCCATTTGTTCTTCTGGAGAAGACTCACGTCATCAGCTGCTTCCTGGAGCAGATGAGGAGGGAAGGGCTGTATCCCGACCAGAAGCATATCGAACATTTAGCCAACCAGCTCAGTTACTACACTACAGGGGACAAGCAGTACTCCAGGATGGGCTGCAAGCAGGTTGTGGCCAAAGTGAACCTCCAGTAGGGATTTACTGCAGAGACCAAGCCCTGCTTTCAGGATTGGCAAAATTCTGGGCTCAGGGAGGGCTCCGTTCCATCAGGCTGTGGTCAAGGTGTCCCTTCTCAGCCCTGCAACTGACTCTGTCCTGGTGCAAGTGGAGGGAGGGCAGCCCACACAGCATGGTCTCTATTCTCCTCAGGCTTCGCTTGTTCCTGATGTTCCATGAATAAGGAAGGGCAAGGAAGCCCAAGCCACCTCCCAATAATTGTGAGATATTTTGTTCCTCGCATTCCCTTTGGGATACTTTTCATTAAGGAGTTGTGAGGTGGCATCAAAAGCTGCGGGACCTAAAAAGGAGGAGGAACCAATTCCTGGATCACTGTCCCTGTAGAATATGTCACCTCATGTGTCTCATTCCCTCCCAGGCTCACAGTCACCAGCTCTTTGCTGTTCTTGGTCCTGGCCGGTGTGTGCAGAGCTGGATGCCCAGGGGAACTGAGACAGCCTGTGGTTCCTGCTCCCCCAAATGCACAGGCAGCCAGAGCTCTTCTCTCTGCACCTCCTACGTGACCACATCCTCAGGAGAACTCTTTTTGGATCTGCTCCTGGGCCGTTGCTCCTCTGAGCTCATCCCTGAGCTCACCCTTGGCACCTGCAGTGAGATTTCTGCCCTGCAGGTCTGTTTGGGCTCGCCTTGGAGGCTGCTGGGCCGTGCCAGGCGGCACAGAAATAACCCCTGCACCGTTTCAGGTCTGGTGGGGACGACTCATCCCCAGAGCTCTTCTGCTTTTTGATCTGCGCCCGCATCGCTGCGCTCCTTATCTGGAAAGCCCAAAATAGCAACTGACAATACGTGAAGCAACACACACTGGAAAAGAGAGTCTGGGCTGCCCGGGCCGATGCAGGGGGAATGCTGGGCTTGTTCACAGTCCTGCAAGGCCAAGAAGAGGCTCTTTGCCATCAAGACCCAGGTGAGAATTCAGCCTGGGAAGAGCACGTGTCCATGTTTTAAGAAGGCAAACAGGTATTTATGACAGTGGGGTTTTTTCAGGTTTTGGTTTTGTGCAAGGTTTCTACAATTTGCTGTGAATTACCACATAGGTAACCCTGCGGATGTTTGCACTGGGTGTTTGATTCACCTCTTGCTAATTGTTGGTCTCTGAAGACTCTGTCACAAACTCCTGCTTCCAGAGGTGTTGTCAGGAAACCCCCCAAACTATCCTGAATAAAAATAATTCAAAGTGCATTGTCTTTATTTGACTGAAATGTGGTTTTCCTCTCAAGTTTCTCTGGCACTGCCACGCCTGTGATTCCCGGTGACTTGGACTGGGAGCAAGGGCTACAGCTTTGCTGCCTGTTTTTTGCCAAGCACCTCGATGCAGTGTGTGTGCAGCACCTCGAGGTGCTCCTGATGAGCCCCACCCCAAACCCACTCAGTGCTGGGCACTGCACAGCTCCTCCATTTAAGCCACCTCTTAAATTCAAGTGTCCTCAAAAGCTGATGTGTGTGAGCTGGTTTTATCATAGCTTAGAGAGAATTTTCTACCAGGACAGTTGGGATGTTTGTCTCCTGGATAAGACACAACTCAAGAACCAGGATTCTCCTCCTCTTCCAGCTGTGAGAGGGACAGATATTAGTTCTATTTTTACAGCCAAGGTCTCTTGACTGTAAATACTCACCCCCTCACCATGAGTGCCTAAAGCTGCAGTGGACAGTCACATCCCTCCCTTTGGTGCCAGCTGTGTCCAGGGCAGGACCCATGTTGGCGGAACCCCTCCATGGCACCAGAAGAGCACCCTGAGCTGGAGGACATGTGGTTCCCAACATCTGCACCTCCTTCCCTGCCAAGAAAGCTTTGCAGGAGAAACTTCTGGGGCTGCCCAGGGAAGGGAGCAGCCTGATGTGGTGCAGCATGTGAGTGACCTGGCTGGTGGGGGTGTCACCTGTGGTGTCCCCTGGGGTGGGGGGTCTGCTGTAGGCTCACCCCTGGCTGCCTGGGCTGTGCTCCATCCCCATGCCATCTCTCCTCCATGCTGGTGTCGGAGATGTTCCCCTGGTTCCTGATAGATAACCCACTGTCACACATCATGCCCATACGTGGGCTGAAGCTTCTCCCTCCCACCAGGCAGGAACATATTTGTCCCCACCATGTCCCCTGCCAGCGGGTGGCCGTGGAGGTCGTGCCGGTGGGAGCTCAGGTAGGATGCCAGGCATGGGAATCCTGATGCCTGGACCAAGCGAGGGCTGCTGAGGTGTGGAAGCAGCAAACTCTGCCCTGCAGGGATGGACACTGACGCACCCATTGCCTGTGCTGCTGCCTCTCCCAGTGCCCACGGCTGCTACCCGAGTCCCTGCCCACCTGCAGGGCTCCATCACCCCACACTCAGGAGCTGGGGTGGGGGACCCTGCCCCACTCAGTGCCTGCAGCCCCAGTCACCTGTAGGAGCATCACCAGGGACAACCTCTCAGCCAGGCTCTCCCATCTTCCAGTGCCAGGAGGATCCTTAGAGATTCCTGAGAAAGGGATGGAAGGTGAAGACCAGTTGGTCCTCAAATTGCTCCTACATGTGAGTTAGAAGGTTTTTATTTTATGTTCAAGAAACATTTGGATGATGCTCTCAGGAGCAAGGTGTGACTCTTGGGGATGGTCCTGTGCAGGGCTGAGGGTTGGATTCGTTGATCCTTGTGGATCCTTCCAACTCGACATATTCTGGGATTCTGTGATAATAAACTGCTTTCACCAAACTTTGGGCTTGGAGCACCCCAGGCAGGAACACTGTGCCCAGGGTTCCCAGGCCACTCCCGTTCCAGGAGTCCTCTGGATGACCCAGGGCTATGGAAGCACGGGTGGGATGTGCCCTGTGTTGCTCCATGGACATGGCCCGGCTCCAGCCTGAGGAAGGCGGGTGCACGAACACGTTCTGCACGAGCTCTGGATAACTTCAGCTGCCTCCGGGAGAAGAGGTTGGTATTTAAATATTCCTAAAAAGGACCTAATCCCAGCTGCCTGTGTTAGTCAAAGCAGCCTGTCTAACGCTGCCTCCAGGGGTGGGTGCTGGCTGGTGGGGCAGCCTGGCTGTGAGACCGAGTTCTCCTGGGGTTTCCCTCTGCCATGGGAAGATGCTGCAGGGATGACACAGCAGTGGACCAGAGCTCTCTGTCACATCACAGTGTCACACCAGCCCTGCTGGCCTTTGCTCCCTGAGCTCCCTGGGTGCTGCTGGAGCTGCTCCCATGGTGTCGTGCCCAACCAGCAGGACCTTGTCCTCCCTGCTGGGGCCTCTGGCTGTGGTGGCTCTCCCAGGGCCCGCAGAGGATCCCTGACGTTGGCCAAGGGCACCTGAACAGAGAGATGCAAATGAAGGTGCCACGTGCAGGGGGAACAGTGAGCCCATTTCCACTCACACCGGTGACTTCCCCCCATGCACAGGGCAAGGCAAAGCTGCTGCCCATCCCTACAAGTGTATGTGCCTTTCTTTCCAGCTCCTGTGGTCACCACCAAAGAGATGAGGTGCCACCGGGAAAGCGGATTTTGACCTCAGTGATGGCAGGGAAGGAAAGAGCTGGGACAGCACAGAGAAAGGGCCTTTGCAATGGTTCTGAACAGTGCCATTCCTCCGAGGGTGCAGAGGGAATGTCCACATGGCTTTGGAGACCACACGGCAGTGGGGTGAGTCTTAGAAAGGTGGAGAGAGGAAAAACACCTCTTCTCCTTGGCAATAAGAAGGAGGTACAGGCAAATATGGGAGTGACTGCATTGCCTGCGAGCAACTAGAAGAGAGGGGAGAAATAACATCCAACATTTTTTGAGAGAAGTTGTAACCATAGAATCTAATTTCCCCTCTGACAGGATATTCAATGAATAGTCGTTAACAGTTTCTAGGATGAACTGGAAGGAGTTTTCCAGAGCTGGGGACACTAAATATTCCATAAATGATGGGGAGGACAGAGTGAGACACAGACCCAGACACAGTTTGTCTGCCCATAGAATTTGTAGGGGATGGGGAGCTGAGAGGGATGAAAAGCATAAACGGGATGAAAAGCATGAACTGGAGGAAAAGGTCTGAAAGGAGGTGCTGCAGAGGAGGGTGGGAGTGAGCAGATGCACGTTCCAGGATGGGGAGGGTGAAGGGATGGGAGGAAAACAAGCCTGGGGGGATTGAAGCCCCCACACTCCACAGGAAGGATAATACTCTGGGTTTCGGGAATGGCAAACATCCATTAAAATGTATAAATAGGTGTGTTGCATATACAAGGGATGAAGTAATGTGGGGCCACGCTGGAGCAGCCAGGCCATATTTGGGCACCTGGTGGGCAGGGAGACCTGGGCACCAGCATCCTGCTGGGAACAGGGAGCACAGGATGCGAGCAAGGAGCCCCGGGAAGAGTTTCAGGTGAAGCGTGATAAGAGGTTTCAAATATGCAAAACACTGGCAAGAAGGAGACAGCGGCGCTTGGTTCTCCCAGCCTTGCTTGGGCAGGGTGTGGAGTTGGCTCCCGAGAAAGAGATTTATGTAAAACTTGTGGAAAATTGCTGCAGCTGTAGAAGTGAAGTGCCCAAAGGGGTTGGTTAGGGAGGCTGCAGAATTGCTGCCACTGAACCCGGAGACAGAGGAGGATGGGTTAGCACAGCCCTCTGCCTCAGTGGGCTCATAAGGTCCCCCTTCACCTGTCCCCTGTCACCCCTCGTGCCTGTCCAGGGTTCAGCTGGAACTCTCTCCTGCCCAGCACTCAGCTGCTCTCGCTCCCAGTGCTTGGTCTCCAGAGATTACACTCCTCCAACATCACACCTCTGTAAGGGATTTGCCTCAGCTCCTAAAATACCTGGATTTATGTGCAAAGTTTCAGGCACCAGCACCTGAAAACTGTCAGTGTGGGGACGTGTGAGATCAGCAAGTCAGTGCCTGAATGGATTGATTACCCAGGTGGGATGGGTTAGAAGGACAAGGGAATCACTCAGCGTTGAAACTGGAGGATGCAGAAGAGTCAATCATATAATAAACTAGTCTGGAACCTTGTTTACTTCATCTTGGCACTTTCCCCTTCTCAATTCAGTTTATTTAGACATATTAGGTGCTATTTTAGAGTCTCTATTTAGAGCTACCTCAGAGGACTCGTAGCACCCCAGGAGGTGCCTGCAGAAGGGACAGCCCTGCCCAGCATGGCTCAGTATCCTCTGGTTGCAGCCGTGGAGCTGAGCTTTGTCCCCCTGTGCCACCAGGCAGGAGCAGAGCTCTGCACTGTGGGACTTGGCATCAGCTCCTGCTCCTCCTCCCGCTGTGGAGGTCACAGCACAGAGCCACTCACTGCTCCCAGCAGGATCCACACAGCCCAGGATCTTCCATGGATGCTGATTTGAGTTTACTGACACTGTGCTTCCTCTGCTGTCTCACCAACCAAGCCCTCAGCCTGGGATTCATCTGCCCTAATTTTGGTATCTTGAGGAATTCTGAGGAACTCTGCCTGGGATTTCCCCATCCCTGCCTTCTGAAAAAAGCCTACCCAGGAACCCAGGCCTGGGAAAAGTCTGCCTGGAAAACCTTCCCTGAGCCCTAGCCTGGGACACCTCACCAGATGCCCAGGCTTTTGTTAACTTTTGGCATCAGCTCCAGTTTCCCCAGAGGGTCACAAAGGATCCATCTTCCACCAGACTGTGGAACCCATGAGGTGTGTTCATTTTTTGTGGCCAGCAAATTATGTGTGAAAGTAAAGCATTAATTGCAGGCAAACCCTCTGTTTTCGTCTACACCTTTGCCCCCTCTTGCTCCTATAATCACAGAATCATAGAATTGATTGGGTTGGAAAAGACCTCCGAGATCATCAAGTCCAGCCCTTGGTCCAACTCCAGTCAGTTTACCAGATCATGGCACTCAGTGCCACGTCCAATCTCAGTTTAAAAACCTCCAGGGATGGTGAATCCACCCCCTCTCTGGGCAGACCATTCTAATGCCTGACCACTCTCTCTGTAAAGAATTTCTTTCTAATATCCAACTTATATTTCCCCTGGCAGAGCTGAAGCCCGTGCCCCCTTGTCCTATTGCTGAGTGCCTGGGAGAAGAGACCAACCCCACCTGGCTATAACCTCCCTTCAGGGAGTTCCAGAGAGTGAGGAGGTCATCTCTAAGCCTCCTCTTCTCCAGACTAAACACCCCCAGCTCCCTCAACCTCTCCCCATGGCACTTGTGTTCCAGTCCCTTCCCCAGCCTTGTTGCTCTTCTCTGGCCCCGCTCCAGCCCCTCAATGTCCATCCTGAACTGAGGGGCCCAGAACTGAACACAACACTCCAGCTGTGGCCTCACCAATGCAGAGTGCAGGGGAAGGATCACTGCCCTGCTCCTGCTGGCCACGCTATTTTTGATCCAGGCCAGGATCCCATTGGCCTTCTTGGCTGTACTATCCAAATGCTCTCAACCCACACCCCTACGTAGCATCTTGCCTGTTCTTCCAAGCAAAGATAAAATAAATTCAAAATCCTGGAGAAATATATTCCCAGATTTTATGGTTTCTTTTTAAACTCTCTGAGCCACCCAATACAAGCTGTGTGCAGCAGGAAGAGCAGGTATAACTGTCTGAAATCAGGGAATCAGGTGGCACGTTCCCACCCAGCCCTTCCCAACTTCCATGCTTTCCCAGGCTGTGACCCAAGGGGGATGTACAACTCCTCGCTGGCACAACTTGGTGTTTCTGTCACGCGCTGCTTCAGACATATCTGCCCAGTCCTTCCTGAGGTGACCTCATGCATTCCCCCCTGTGGCATCAAGGTTTCTGAATCACGGGCTTGCCTTGCCTTTCACAAAGTCCTGCCATCTCTCGGGGTGCCGTGAGGGCCTTGGAAAGTCACTTCTGAGCTTTTTCTTCGGGGATAAGCTGGTGCTTTGCTTCAAGGTTTTTGCATCTCCCTCCACAGTGAAGGAAGGCTCGTGTGCCTTGGGTTTGCTCCAGCCGTTCGGGGTGATGTGATGAGGTTCCTGCCCCTCCCTGCAGATGCCTTCAGCACAAACAGCACAAACAGCCCCGGATTCCTGGGTGGCTCCAGGTCAGAACACAATGCTCAGTGGTGCAGAGCACCTTGGCCTGACGTGACCCACTTGTCCTCAGCTCCATCAGTGCTGTGGCCTCCGTCACCCTCAGCTGCAAAAGCCTCTCCGTGCTGGTGCTTTTGCTCCCGTGACCCATTCAGCCTTTCCTGTTGCACCTTGATGCCAAACATGCAGCACCTCCACCTCTATAAACGCTGCTCCTGATGCACCCACGGGCTCGGGTTTTGCCTTTGGTGATCAGTGAAATGCACTGAAGTCCCTGGGTTAGAGGGGGTGGATGAAAATCAGTTCTTTGGATTCAGCTCAACAGATATTTTTGCTTCTCCTTGCACCTGGTGGGCAGAAGATCTGCTTCTTGCAGCGCTGAGTCATTTTAGTTCTTCTCACTTGAGGAGCATCCAGTGACCTGCTTGGACAAGCTCACCTGGGAGTTATAAATACATCCCTGTGTAATCCTGACATGACTATAAGGTAATGGGGATTGGAAATAAGAACAGGATTTGTCCCTACAGGTAGAGCCCCCTCTTGCTGGGGCTCCTTGAGGCTGGTTTCTGACCCTCCTCCTCGCAGCTGGGTGTTGGGCAATGCTGGTGAGATGGATTAGGGGCGTGAGAGATGCCCAGTGTGGAATTTCACTGAGAAACCTCCACGTGATTAACAGCAGGTGATGCCACTGGGGCCAGAGGTGGAGTCACCCCCCAGACAGGCTGTGTGCCTGTTATCTGCACCAAGGTGACACAGCTCATGGGGTGGGACACCTCGAAAAAATCGATCTGCCTTTCTCCTTGGATATGATCCTGATTGAAATAAAGGGGATATTGGGCTGTAATACTGAATGGTTGATTTATGCCCTTTAACAGCCACCATTCACCGCACACCCAGCGTCTGGCTGGGGCAGCTGCCCTGGGCATTTTCTTCTCTGAACTGAGCCAAGCGGCACTGAAAGCCCTGGGAGTGGGAGGGTGTTACTAATCCCCCGCCTGACCCACTCAGGTGTTGGGACAGGGTGGGTTTGAGGGCTCAGACACCACAGGGCGAAGCAGCAGCAACCCACATGAATTATTTCCCTACTGGGAGCTTCTTTTAACCCAGTTCCAGGGTTTGGGTGCTGCCCGACAGCATTTCAGCGGCCCAGAGAGCCGTGGGCAGGGAGTGCCCAGCACGGAGCACTGCTGGCACAGGGACACTGAGCACAGCCTTTGCCACTTTTCACCCACCCCAACCAGCCTCCCCGAGACACGGTGGTGACTCCAGAGGCTGCTTGGGCCAGTTCTTTACAGCTCAGGAGTTGCCTTGCTATGAGTTGCCATTGAGTGGATGCTTTTGGAAGCAGAAGCTTTTCTCCCAGCCCTCTGGACTTGCAGCAGTGGAAAAAGATTCCTGAAGCCCCCCGAAGTTCTGCCTTTAAGCCCTGGCTGTGTCTCAGGGTTAAGGAGCACAAGAGCCTGCCCCGAGGAAGGGGTTTTTCAGCAGCAAGTGCCTTGAGGTGATCCACAGGCTCCGGCACTCAGGGTGGGGATCAGGGATGAGTGCAGAAGCCACCAGGAGTGCTGGCATGTGAAATTAGTGCTCCATCACCTTGGACGTGTTGGGTGGTACACACCTAAAAGTGGGACTCCATGTGTTTTAGTCCCTGCCCTAGTGGCTACATGTTATTTTGGCCCAAGACTCAGTTTCCAGTGGAATAAGCCTGACAGGGAGAGTTTTCCCATCCTGCTAGCAGGTGACATAGTGGTGATTTACTGGAAGCACAGAGGTTTGATGCCTTGTGACTTCAAGGCGACATCACTTCAGTCTTCCAAGAAGCAGAAAGCTTAGGGAGTCCAAAGGGCAAGAAGAGATGTCAAAGAATCATTTTAAAATTTTAATATTTGCCCTTTGCTGCTTTGTGGTGGCTAAAGGCTGCCTGAGAAGACTTAGCAGATATGAAGTTCTATTTACCTGATTGGGTGGAAATGTCCCTGCCCATGTTAGCAGGGTTGGAACCAGATGATTTTAAGGTCCTTTCCAATCCAAACCAATCTATGATTTTATTATTCTATTTTTTGATTTTATACTGGACATCCAAAGTTGACTGCCCAAGGCCTTTTTACAGAAACCCATCTTTCATTCCCCCATCTTGGGGCAGATGTGAGATGGCCCACAAAGACCAAGACACATGAAGTTTGCAGTTAAATCTCCTAAGTTCATGGCAAAGATCCCACAGACATCTCCAGCAGGTTTGTGGGCACTCAGCCCTTTCAGGCTCTGTTTAGTCATCATAAGGCATAAAGAATTTGAACATGAGTGCTGTTTTTTTCCTTTTCTGGGCATATCTGAGCTGGAGCTTGCCAGAGCAAGTGCTGAGGTTGCTCATTTTTCTGGGGCAGAGTGCTGAGACTGCACAGGGTCAGAACAGAAACTGGGGTCTCCACCTCCATCCCTCCAGCTCAAGGCCAGAGATACTGGTGGATCTTCAGATTCTGTTCTGTTCTTTGTAGCAAATAGGTGAATTTTAATAAGGAATACACTCTAAAAAGCACTGACATGTCTTGAGGCAAAGTCTTGTGGTAGACAGCAGTCATAAAGGAGAATAGAACTCAGGGGGAGAAAACTTGGAGCATGATCTTACACTCCTGTTAGCAGCCAGTGCCCATGGGCAGATGCTGGGCAGATAAGTGATGCTGGGGCAGAGACATTCCAGTGTGATTTCTGAGTCAACTGAGCTCCTCCCATCATCACTTCACTCATCAAAGTATTTATAGCACAGGTAGGAGCAGGGAGAGAAATCAAAGAAGAGCTTCCCAGAAAGATGCATAAATCACTCCAAGAGTTCAGCTCTGGGGCTCTGCATTTTTTGCTTTAATGAGAAATGAATAAAAATTCTGGTGTTATTACTAATATTTCTTAATATTATTTCCCCAGTCTGCTTTCTGAATTGCAAACATCTTTGAGCAAAGAGGTATTTCCGTAGACTTCTCCCAGCTTTCAGAGCTGCACCTGCAGACTGCTAAGGACATGCTGTCTTACACCAGAGAGAACATGTTCTGCAGCACAGATCTGCTGAAAACCAGTTCAGAAAGTCTGTCCAGGCCGATGTTTGCTGCCCGAACTGTCGGGAGACCTCCAGGCCTTCCAGCAAAGCGAAGCAGGAGAGCCAGGAGGGTGCTGTACCCAGCCCACGTGAGAAAGTATTTGCCACGTCAAGAGAAAGACCCGGTCAAGCGGTGGCTGCTCTTCTGTGCCGGCATCATCCTCATGCAGGTGTTGACTGAGGCTCCCGAGCAAGAGGGACTGGCTGGGGGGCAGAGCCCGGGGGAGCCGCCGCTCTGTGCACCAGCACCCGCAGGGCTCGGGGCTGCAGGGAACCGCTCCAGAGAGCACAGAGATGTTACTGCAGTCATTTTCTCCTCAGCTTACGGGCACCAGCCTCTGAGGAACAGCTCGGCTGATGTGCCACGACAAGCCTGGAGCCAGCCACACGCCTTCTGCAGGCAATGCTGGGGCAGGATCTCCCGTGCGGAGCACTGAGCTGGCCGTGTGTGAGGAGTCGTCCTGTCCCCGCGCTTGGACATCAGCTGCGGGAGCACCGTCAGCACAGCGGTGGCCTGTGACCTCCTGCACCCCTCCAAGTGGACACCAGGACTCCGGATGGTGACATGAGGCCAGCAGAGGCCAGAGGAGCTGCTGGTGAAAGCCCAGGGCTGCAGCAAGAGCTGGGCAGTTTCTACTGTTAATTCATTGGGGACTGATGAGAGATTGTGGTTTCCAAGAGCTGTAACAAAAGGCTGCTGGAATTAGAATTACCCTCCTTGTGCTGTGCTAACATACCCATCACTGTTGCATGACTTTTTTCAGTGCCTGCGTTTGCATGTTGTAATTTAGTGTCAGTTCTCAGATATTAGAGGGAAGGAGCTCAGCTCTCGAAGTCAAGGGAGTGCAAAGCTCCTTTACACTGTTCTCCCTCAGTAACCCTGTAAAAATAAACTGCTGAGATCAGACTTTCACAGCGTGTTGTACAATTTAGATTTTAAAATTAAGATTTGCTGACCATCCTGGGGAAGCAGGTATAGTGGGGTGAGAGACATGGCATGACCCTGATACCGACACACTGGTGGCCGAGCACTGGGAGAGGGTTTGTGGACCTGGGGCAAATGCTACAGCTCTGGTTGGGGAGATGGGGCACAACACGAACCCAGCACTGGGATAAGACATCTTCCTGAGAGAATGCTGGGAGACCCCTAAAAGAAACCATAGGACACGCTGGGAAAAGGGTTTATTGAGTTTACTGAAGTGCGGTCGAACTACAGATCACCAGTGGTCCCTTCTCACCAACACCACCACCATTTCTGGTTGACTGGGGGGTTACTGGGAGTCCAGCAGTGCTCTGTGGTTCTGTGCATGAAATATGGGATTGGCCTTGGCTCCAGGGCACTTTGGGTGTAGGTTTTTTGCTGCCTGGGGGCTGCACAGCCAGGGTAGCTTGGAGCAGGGCAGCTGCCTCCCAGACATGAGCTGTGTGAGACAGGAGGAAAGAAATCTGGCTCAGGACCTGCTGCTGCTCCTTGGGGCTTATTGCAAAGAGCCACTCATGGCTCCTTGCAGGAAATGCAGAGTCCAGGATTTTCAGTGGATGATATTTTGAGCTTATTGAATTTCCTGGGCTGTTTTATCAGCCAGCCCCTGAGGCTGGGATTCAGCTGCCCTAATTTAGGCATCCTGAGGAAAGTCTGAGTAAGTTTCCCTGGGATTTTCCTAGCCCAGTCCCCTGGGAAGAGCCTGCCTGGTGAAAGGCATCTGAAAACCCTTCTCCAAGCCATGCCCATGCTCTGGACTCATTTACCTCAGGGCTCCCTCTCAAGAAGGTTAGTCCCAAAATGCCACACTCTGCCCGTTCAGCCCCAATTTTCCCCTCCGGGTCTCCAGTCCAACCATCCATTCTGCAGAACAACTTCAGCCTTTTGCCGGGTTGCTCAGGGCTTTGTCCAGCCCGACTCTTGAAATCTCCAAGCACAAAGATTTCTCCACCTCCTTGGTCAACCTCTTACACTCACCTGGGATTTAATTCTGAATTTTTCCATGCCACATGAGGGCAGAGAGCTGGGGAGCCTCACATAGCTGCTCCCTGAGTGTCCCAGAAGGCAGGTCTTTCCACGGCAACAGCAGTTATTTCCTCAAGCCCTGACAAGAGCAGAACTCAGACGTTTCGTAATGACCCGAAAGAGCCTCGTGTGACCCAGGGATGGAAGGAAGCTGGATGGCACACGCAGTGATTGTAGAAGAGGTGCGGAAAAGCCAAGTGTAGCCCTGCAGGCCAAGCCAGAGAAGAACAGGGAGCTGCTGCTGCCCACAGTGAATACAGAGATCTGTTTACGTCAAAAAAAGAGGAGCTGCTAAAGCTGAATCACTAACAGAATTTAGCTATTTAATTTCTACTGGGGGGAAAAAAAGAGTGCAATCTGTCCATGTGCAGCCAAGGAACTGTCTGGAGTAAGGAGCAACTGGGACATGACTTCGAGTGGTGATGCAGGATGAGCCCCTCAGAGGGGCTCCCTTGTGTCAGTGAGGGAGGACATACAAACACAAGGAATAACTGAGTTCTGTCAGGTTCAGGAATTATAAATATTGTTGAAAATAAAGGGATCTTTTAACAGTGGTGCTGGTGTTGATCTCTTTGGGAGCTGATTGGGGAAACAAGGTCCTCTCCCAAGCCCAGCACACGCAAAGGCATCACGAGAGGGCAGCAGAGACAGGAGCTGAGCAGGACACACAGCAGTGGCCTGCAGTGTTCCAGACACCCAAATATGAGACTGCCATGGCGCAGGTACAAGAAATTGCTGAGGATGCTGCTGGTGCCTCACAGGAGCTGCTACAGTGGGAAAACAGGATCTGTCAAAATAAATGAGCATGCTGGGGCATAACCCAGCAAAATAGATACAGATGCCTTAAATACAAACCCCCATCACTGAGCTTTAGAGGAGAGAGGTTTTAATGTTCGTACAGTGCAGGATGGCGAGCTGAGGGAATGCAGAGCCTGCCACCACCCGCCAGGTCACACACTGACAGCTGAACGTGACCTCTACAAATCCATGGTAATGGATGAGCTCAATAAAAAGAGACCTTTACAGTCAGTCTGTGGCATAAAGGCTGGTGGTTCCTGTCATGGTCAGCGCCTGCTCCTGTCTGTTACGACCCTGTTTGCTGCAACACTTGCTTGTGACATGATGCATCACGGACAGGAGAGCTCAGGTGAGGGCAGGGGTGAAGGACACTGCTGGGAGTGCACATCTCTGCTCCACAGCACCCTGCGGGGAGTCAGCCCACCCTTGCCCAGCCCTGTTGTAGCTATTCCCAGCCTGTGCACCACCAAGGCCATTCAGAGACAGGTGTACCAGCTCCAGATGGGCTCACAGGGTCTGAGACAGCCCTGCAGGATGGCTTTAGGAGCCCTGGAATGCTCTACTACATTTGTACAACACCTCAGTGGGCAAAGCAGCCTATCCAAACGGGCTCTGCAGTGGGGACAGGCCAGGACCCAGCCCCGTGCTTGCCCCACTTCCAGCCCCATGCAGGGTTTGGGGCTCCTCCTGGTAGCTGCCTTCTCTGTGTGGGGAGCCCCTTGCACACCAGCCCAACTGCCCCAGAGCCCTCCACTCCCACCTGCAGTCCCTGGGCCAGAGCCTATGTCTCACTCCTGCCTCTCCCAGAGCTCCCAGCAACCTGTTCTGCATTCCAGAGTCTTCCCAATCCAGCCTACAGTTGAGGACCCTTCTCTCCTCATACCACCCCTCTCTCCAGCCTCTTTCCTTACCCAAGTCTCCTCAGGTCATCTCATCCTGCTGCCCCAGAGTCTCCCAGTCCTGCCACTAGGCACAGAGACCTTTGCTCCAGCTCCCATCCCTGCTGGTAAAATCTCTTGGGCTTTAAGCAAACAGCGCCCAGTTGTGTACTGGGAGCAATTCCTGGGACATTCCCACCATGATCCCTGCCTGGAACTGTCCCTGGGGAGCATGAGGGATGCAACATCCCAAAGCCTGGTCAGACTGTCATTACACATGATCACATTCCTGCACCCAGAAGTGTCCCCAGGATTGGCTTCATTTAGCACTATAGATGTGTCCTCTGGGTCCAGGAACAGTGAGAGATCCTAATATCCACTTAGATTGGATAATAGGGAAAATTTCTTCTTCTCTGAAAGGGTGGTCAGACACTGGAACAGTCTGCCCAGGGCGGTGGTGGAGAGGGATTTAAAAGACACGTAGATGTGGCACCTGGGGACATGGTTTAGTGGTGGACGTGGTGGTGCTGGGTTAACAGTTGGACTTGATGATCTTAGCGGACTTTTCCAGCCTTACTGATTCTATGATTCCATGCAGCATCCCAAAGATGCTCCTAAAGGGGTACCTCTCACCATATTTCCCTGATCCTACAACACGATTACGTGACTGTCCCCACGCTCATCCACACTGGACACGGAGCTGCTCGGGATTTTTTCCCAAGGACCTGTAGGAAGACTGTTCATACCCTTAGTAGCAGAGAAAGCTCTGTGGCAGCTTTTTGACTCTCCACCAAACGTAGGAGCCAGCACTGCTTCCCCTCTCTGCGACACAAGGGCACCAGAGCTGCGCCCTGCGGAGGCGTGCCATGGGAATTATAAACACAGCTGCTTTCATGAGGCGTGTTATTCACCCTCTGGCTCACTCTCAGTTGGACTGATGATGTCTTGGGAGCATAATGGGGAATATATTGTTTTCTCATTGCATTGCCTCACCTAGGTATTACTCGCTACACTGCTCCATTGCACAACTGGTTGTCTGAAAAAGGGGAGCCTGTACTGTAAATAGGACTTAGAAAGAAGACAAAAGACACAGAAATGGTGAGAAATCAATAAATCAATGTGCAATCTAGTGAAGATATACCAGGGTTTGTACCTTTCCTTGTCTTGCAGCAACACAGAGCCACTCAAGAGAGCTAAAACCCATGATATTGAAAACTGGTTGGTGTTCACTTATATAGTAAAAAAGGAGTTACAATTCTTTATGGGAGACAGAAAGTTTGATTATTAGTAGCACATTACCTGAACACCCAGTGTTTCTGCTTGGTGGAACAAAGCCATGTCCTTCAGCATTATTTGCTCTCAAAGAGTATCTACAAAGAGTCTGCCTACTTTACACCCAGAGACTGTGTATCTCCATCCAGCTGGGCACTGGTCCAATGTTTTGGCTCTCTTTTCACCTGCTGTGTTGGAAATCTCCTCTGAGCACAGCCTTTCCCTGGTAATCAGTGTTTTCTTTCCTTGTTCCTGCTAGGCAGAGTTTCCCCCTTGCCTTCTCTTTGGCTTGTTGGTGGACACAAGCCTGGACGGTTCCAGGGAAGGGCCCAACTGTGTCGACACCACCATAACAAGTGGCTGAAACGATGGCATTTGTTAAGAAGAAGAATGTGTGGGAGAGGCTGTTCTGCCTCAGAGGCCACCAACAGCATGTGCCAGCTGGTGGCCAACAATGCCAAGTGCCATCACGGCTTTGGGGAGGGCACAGGGGTGGTGATGGGACCCTTGGGGGCCCAGTGGTGACCTGAGGGGGACAGCAGTGACCTGGATGGTGATGGGACCCT
>VWZG01011331.1:30806-109561 GCA_013396735.1 Grallaria varia
GGTCCCCGCGGTCGGGGCTGCGCTGTGCTCGGTGCCCGGGGCAGGGACGTGCCCGGAGCCCCCTAAGGCGGGTCCCGGGGCTTTGTTGTCCCCGCCGGGGTTCGGTCGCCCTGCCCGGGGTCCCCTTTGCTCGGTGCCGGTCCCGGTTGGGGATGTCCTTCCCCCCCAGCAGCCCCTGCCGGGGTGCGGGTCGGTGCCGCTCGGCTGCCCGGACCCGCTGCCTCAGCGCAGCCTTGGGAACGGTACGCTCGTGTTCCCTCGTGGCTCCTTTGCCTGGCTGTTTTCCCCCTTTATAGCAGAAATTCCCTTTATGACTTTCTTTACTTAGCAGACCTCTTGTGGGAAAACTTTGCTTTTTAAACTCCTCTTGAAGCCTTTTCTGGTTGATGCCACGGCTTGTTGCGTGGTGCGGTTCCCGTCCTTTTTGTGCTGCCTGTGCTGGCTCTCTGCTCCCTGGGCTGCTCTGCCTTCTGAGTGTGCTTTAGGGGAGGATTCGGATTATAAAAGATAAAATATGAGAACCCGGGACTATTCTGTGTCGGCTTCTCTAGTGGCATCGTGCAGGCCAAAGAGGAAAGAAAAGAAAAAGGGATCAAGTGGAGCTCAGGGCGCTTTGCTTCGTTGCAGACAGAAAAGGGAAAACTCTTACGAGGGAGTGACTGAGATTTTGTTTCACTTTATTTCGCGTCTTCTGAGGCTGAAAGATAAACCAGCAGTTTGAAACGCTGTGGTTTAAAATGCCGAGCACCTCGTTTTCTCTTCAGCTGACTCCATTATAAAAAAGAAATAAGTTCTTTTTACAAAAAAAAAAAAAAGCTATAGCAGCAGTTGCAGAGCCAGCAGCAGTGGTGTGTGTGGGCAGAGAGAGAGGCCTTGCTGCTCTTCCATCAGCCGTTCCTGCCTTGTCTCTGTGGACTGTAAAATTAGAAAGGCTCCGATGGCTGTTCGGTCTCCTGGCTGGGTAATGTGGGCTGGGGAAATCAGGAGCGAGCTCTCAACGAGCTGCTGTGCCGCTCGTGGCTTGCTCAGCCTGCGGGTTGTGGCCTCTGGTGTATAATTGAGCAAAGTAATTGTGTTTTAAGAAGCCTTAAATCTATTACCCAGGTGTGTGCTCGTCCCCCGGGCGCGTGTCAGGGGGTGTGAGCAAATGATGGTTGTAGGCTGCAGTCTGAGATATCCAGCAGCTTAGTATCACTGGATAGTTTGGGTTGGAAGGGACCTTTAAAGCTCTTCTAGTGTAACACTCCTGCAGGGAACAGGGACATCTTCAACTAGGCCGGGTCGTTCACAGCCCTGTCCAGCCTGGCCTTGAAGAGTGCCAGGGGTGGGGCATCCACTGCTTCTCTGGGCAACCTGTGCCTCACCACCTTCCTTTCAAAAAACTGCTCCATTACATCTAATCTAAACCTCCCCTCTTGCAATTTAATTGCTTTACCCCTTGTCCCACTTAACTTAAAAACTTTAAACCTTCCAAGAGTGGTCCATGTGAGACCCTGATGCTCCCTGTCCTTTTCCTCCCCTGGGAGTGGCCCAGGTGACCTCCTCTTCCTCTGAGCCTTTTCCAGGAGTTTTTGTCTTTCTCGTTCCGTTCACTGTCCAGGAAGACTTTTATTTGTCACATCTTCCCTGGGTTTGGTTTTTGTGCACAGTGACAAGCCCAGCCGTGCAGAGCACAGGTCTGTGGTGAGGGACAGAGCCAAGAACAACTAGAACTGGGTGTAATTGAGAACTGTCAGCTTTGCAGCGAAGGAGGATGTTCAAAGCATGTGGCTTGGGGTAGCTCCTTGGATAACATTGCGTGGAGGATTGGATCTTGCAGTTCCAAAGAAAGTCAGAATGTCCAAATCCTGGGGAGGTGTTTTGGCTGCAGCCCGAAGGTGAGATGGCAGTGGAGCTTTTCCTGGTGGCTTTTCCTGAGAGGTGCTGCTTGCTGCTGCACCATCTGCTGTGGTTGCTGTTGTGGAGATGTCTTAGAGTATCTTCAGAGCAGCTGAAATATTCAAGTCCTGCTGTTCTGGAGTACTCTGCTTGTTCCAGGTTCCTTGACCTTCCTTCCCTTGGCGGTGGCTGTTTCCTGAGTGGTTTGGCTGAGGTGCCCTGGAAGGACCAGCAGTGTCCTGTGAGAAGGTTTTGGGGTAACAGGAGAGCAGTGTGCCCACCCAGGTGTCAGGTGCACTGGGGAAGCTCTGGGCTGGGCTGAGGCAGCTCAGGGGCATCCAGGAGGAGGCTGGAATTTGGGAGAGAGGCAGGGAAAATGCTCACCTCAGCAGTGAACAGCACAGAGAGAATAGCTGCTCCTGCCTGGTGTGCCCTGGCTGGATGTAATTTAGGCAGTTTCTGGATGAGCCGGTGGGTAAAATTCACTATTTCATTCCCCAAATATCCTGCCATCCCCTTGGGCTGTTGTATCTGCTGGTGCTTGCCAGACATTGGCCTGAGCTGCTCTTAAACTGCAGCTGTTTTTGCAGGTTCCCAGTTACTGCACAGTTGTTCTTACTGTGTTTATTTTAGTGGTTATAAACTGATTTTTAAATAGGAGTTGGAACTTGAGCTGGAAAGTCTCCTTTTTCTTCTTCCCTTCATGATTTGGTTGAGAAGCTGCACCATAGGAGGCAGCAGCTGAGCCCTTCAATATTGCCCCCCTCCCTTTACACTTTGAATTTTCTGAGCTGTGGTTTCCCAGGAATTTTGAGGTGGTTGTCCTGGACCTTGATTTTAGTAGCGGACAGATGTTTTGGGGGGGGGTGTCTGCTCTTAATCTGGTAAAATTAGGAACTTGGCTAAGGAGTAAAAAGCTTGAAGGAGACTTTTTTCATAACATTTTGAATGTTTGCAGTCAAAGCTATGTGTTTCTTAAAGACATAGAGGGCAAAAAGCTTTTTAAAGTCAATTATTTCAAATTGCTAAGAGGTTCAAAGCATCATTTGGAGTAAGAAAGTGCCACCATTGACCAAAAGAGTTGCAGCATGACAGTCATTCTGCATTGTCCAGGGCAAATCACCCTGATTCACACAGTGTCTTCAACAACTATGGATTGAAGTCTAGGTAATCTTTACAAAAGCTAGCTATTACTTTTTGTAAAGATATAAATTGAAGGAGAATGCAGCATGGTTAACTTGGTCCTCTGCTCTCATGGTAATAAATACATGTTGCCTGATCTTTGCTTCCTTCTGTTTGTTTCAGGACAGTTACTTTTGGAAGTTGAACTGAAAATAGGTGCTGGACGTGGTGAATAATCCACTGCTGGGAAGGGCCAAGGGCTCAGTCCTGCTGATCTCCTTTGTTAGAAACAGGCTAGCTTTTTTTCCTCCCCTCCCTCCTGTGTTGTGTGCTGAACATTAAACAGTGATTTCTATGCAAGAATTTTAAGAAAAGTCTTTCAAAGGGCTTGAATGACCAAGTAGGGGCAGCTGGGAAGGGGTTGCCTGGGAGATTCTGCTGAGAGCAGCAAAGGCAGGGTGTGACAGCAGGGAAGGAAGTGAAGAAAGGCAGGATGCTGCTCTGATCTTCCCAGCCTCCCTGCTGAGTGCGAGAGTGGTGGTCCTGCTTCTGGAGGCTCAGGGGATGCAAAATGTGCCCAAGTGTGTGAGCACAAGAGTCATGCTGCTTGTTCTGCTCACCACAGTGCTCCTGCTGCAGGAATGAGGTGCAGCTGGCCCTGCACAGCCCAACTGGGACTGTGATCTGGGCATCAGATGCTGCACTTTGTCCTGCACTCTGCAGTGCCCCTGCCTCTAAAACGTTTTCACTGGGAAGTAAAAGGTGTTGCTTTCTGGGGATGTTGCAGCATTGGGAGAAGCTTCTGCAGCATCAGCAGAAACTCAGGTAAAATTCTGTTACATCACTTTAAACAATCTCAGGGCAAAGCTGACTTTCCAGGGAGCTTATTTGTACCCTTGCTCCTCTGTAGAGCTCCTGCTGTACTGGTTATTCCTGTCTTCAGGTTTGTGTTCTGGGTCTGAGTGATAATTGTAAGAAAATGCCAAAGTGCGCATACAGAAATTAAGAGAATGTTCTGTTTTACACATTTAGTGTATAGTTGCATGTTTAATGGATTGCTTTGCTGGATGCTGCTCAGCTTGCAGCTCTGAGTTTGTCCTTGCACTCTTCCAGAGCCTGCTTAGGATGAGTTTTGCTTGAAAATGTGTGTGATTTCAGGCTGTGGAGAATGCAAATAGGATGCTCCAGTTAGGTGTTGGCAAACTGTCCTGTCTGGAGTTGTGTGGGAGGAGAAATGGCTTCTTGGTTGTGTGACCCCAATGGGGAGAAGAGCAGCTGGGGTTTAACAAACTGCTTAAAATTATATAGGCCCCCGAATTCTCCCGAGACATCTCTCCTTTCCTAGAAGCTTCCTTTAACAAGCTGATTTCTCAGGCTGATTGCTTGCAGATGAGATCATGCAGTGTGTTTTGCAAGGAAAGAATCTGAACTTCGACTGGTGAGCCAGAAAGTTTTAACACGCAAGTCACATGCCCGGTGTCCTCATGGCACACACAAGACACCAGAGACTGTGAAAGAGCCGAATTCAGGGCAGCTTTGTGTTCCAGCAGGAGCTTTCTGAACACAAAGAATACCCAGGGATGCTCTCAAGTGCTGGGTCTTGTTGCTTGGACAGCAACAGGAGGTGATGGCAAGGAAGTATTTCATCTTTCCTTAGCTCTGTTTCTCTCTTTAGTGTGTGTGGTGTTGGGATAAGCCCAAGCCAGGGAAGGCTCTCATCTGCCTTAATTCCACAGACGTTTTTCTGCTGGCTTCAGCAAAGGAATTTGTGTAGAATTGATGATGTTTTTTTTTTTTTTTCTGTTAATGCATGAGAACATTTTAAGCAGGGAAAACTCAGTGTACATGTTCTGCTGCAGAGGATCCCAGCAATCTCTGGTGCCTCTTGAAAGGGATTCTTGTTTCCATTTCTCTTGATGGCAACTGGGTTACTCCTCCAAAGTAATCACAGCCATTATTTAGGGGTGCTGAAAATTAAGGAAAGCTGTTCTCAGGTGATGTTGGGTGGTGTTCCCAGCACAGGGAGCTTTTCTTGCCAACAGCTTTACAATACAACCTGTTCTAACAGGCAAGGTAGGAAGGCACCTTTCTGATGCCAAAGCCTCTGTGCATAAAATCACTTATTCCAAATCAAGAAGGTATTAATTGTGCAAAAACTGATTAGGGGACGGAGGAATTTTTATTGGTCATGGAAATAGGAGCCAAAGAGCCACGTGTTTCCCAAATCTCTTTAAAAAAATTAAAAGAGAAATGGTGTCAAACTTTGTGGGGAAAGTTTCAAATCCCCAACTTTAAATTTATCAATGTTTTATGCAACTTGAAGACAGGAATGTGTAAGGGAAGATGTGTTAAAACCTCCTAGTACTCCCCAGCAATGTTCTTCTACCTGTAGGGAAGTTTCCTCCTGTGGGTCACCCTGTGAGCTGGTTTTTGAAACAAACCCTTGAAAGTAAGTCTTACAGGTGAGCACAGGCTTGGTGGCATTTTCTTTCCCTGTCACCTAAGCATGTCTGCTCCTTCAGAGTTTATCAGAAACTCTTTCCAATTAATAACTTCACACGGGTATTTTACAGAGGTGGAAGGTCAAGCACGCAAAAATGGACAACTCCCATATGCAAGCTCATCAAACTTCATTTGGCTTCCTTGTGAGTGTGTAGTACCATGCAAGTACTACAGATACTAAATACCTACTTTCTAAGTCATTTTAGTTTATTCCCTAAGTAAAACAGTTATGAACATAAGTTGCTTTGGTTCCATGCCCTTATTAATAATCCCAGGAGCTTTCTCTTAATGAAAAGCCCTGGTTGAGCACTTGTTGCTCTGATGGATGGCAGTGAGGGTGTGTATTTTTTGTAGCAGCTCAACCATTTGGTTCTCCACTCTGCACCTGGGTGGGATCCTGCTGGGTCTGTTCATGGACTGTCTGTACCCCTGGAGCCTGTGTGATGGTCATCCTGGACTGCTGACTGGGTACACACGAGAGATGATGATCTGTACTCTGAAAAGTGCTCCTTAAACCTCGTTTTGTCCATGAAGCTTCAAGTTAGCTGTTAGAACAGCAGCCCACTCAGAACTAATGCTTGCAGAATGCATGACCAAGGAATGAAACTGGGTGGAGTTGTTCCAAAGTTTGGATTTGAGGCCTGTCTGCTCCTAATGCAGCAGCTCTGGGTGTTTGCTTGGAAGTGCTCCCAGCATGGATGATGCTCCTCTGACCTGATGTGACTTTTCGTTCTTGATGCTTGGGTGCTGTGCCCAAATCTGTCTGCAGAGCTCTGCAGTGCAGAGCTCCAGTGCCTAATGAATCTGAAACAAGTCAGCTCCTGTCAGGAGATGGCACAGAGATGATCAGCTCCTCCGTGCTGTGGGGGATGGAGGAGGCACAGACAAGCAGAATAAACAGTTGTGTTTCTTCCCCAGGACTGTCCTGCGTCCTGAGACTGCCAGCTGCACTTTGGAGGCCAGAAGAATAGGGTGGGGTATTTTCTTCCAACCAGATGAATTTGTGCTGTGAAAATGAGAAGTTAGTTCAGTTTCTCTGGGAATAGCATTTAAGGTGTTAAAACGTCCCACCCATCAGTAATGAAGAGCTGCTCAAGAACAAGCAAATACAGAGATGGAGCCTGCTCTTCTGTTTCCTTGAAGGATGAGTCTGAGCATGTCTTTGTTGCATTTATCGTTTACTTGTGGTGTCAGTCATTTGTGTTGCCTTCTTATGGAGAGCTAAACTAGCCAAGTGTCAGGTTCTGTTATCCATCTCTATTACTGTTATGTTGTTTCACTTGTGCTCGTTTGTTTCTGCCTGTCAAAAGGTAAAATAAATTAAATACTGCAGCAGAAATAGCTGGAGTACTAGTATTCTCCAACAGGAAGATGTCAGGCTGTAAGGAGTGCTTTTCACTGAGCTCAGGCTGTTTCTGCTGTTCCTGACAAGCTGTCCCATCTTCATGCTGGGCAGTGTGATCTTATTTTTTATTTCTGCATTTATAGTGGAGCTGAGCTGGGGGTGCTGGGAATGTGGCCCCAGTGCCGTGTTGTTCTTTGGCATGAGGTGCTCACTGTGATTCAGCTGCTGAAGAGAACAAACCAGCAGAGCTGCCCTGCAGCAAAGCTCCTTCACTGTTTCCCTGCATGAAGGTCCCAATGCCGTGAATTCATCTTGTGGACTTTGTTTTTAAGTGCATGTGCTTTGCATTTGTCTGGCTTGTGATGGATATTCTAATAACTCAACTTCCCGAAGTGTCCTTTCTATTTTCCATCAGTTTGATGACTTCCATCTACATATTTAGCTAGCAGCAATCTTATATTTTCTCTTATGTTTTGAGGTGACCTGGGCAGGGTTTTAGTCTGAGAAAATGAGCTTTGCTGGCCAGTGCCATGTGCCACTGTGGGCCAGTCCTGGCAGCACCATAGATGGACATCTGGGAGGAACAGCACTGATGGCAGTTTCCCTGGGGACCCAAAACCCTCTTCTGCCTTGGTGCCTGCTGCAGCTTCCCCATCACCCTTCAGACAGCACCTCCTGTGGACATGCCTGCTGTCTTCCCAAGGCCTGAACCCACCAGTGATTAGTGTGGTTCAGTCTCTGCTGCAGCATTTTTTGGCCTCCTCCCAGCACTGGAAGGACACCAAATAGCAGTGCTGCTGAGACCTCCCTAGAGTAAAGACTTACAGTGGGAAATGAATTTTCTAGTCGCTTCTAACGTCTTGGGAACTATTGGCTGTCTTGCTTTTAACCTGTGTTCTTGGATTATTGCAGGCTATTGTATTTGAATACATAGCTGAAGTTCAATGCCAAAAAGCAGTCTCTTTGGCGGGGGTGTTAATTTGTGCGAGGACAGTGTGACGCAGTGCCCTGCCCCTGTTTGGGACCCGTGCAGTACATCAGGGCTCAGATCCTGGTACTCCAGCATTGCTGCCAGTACAGAATTAGCCCTCATTGTGTCAGTGCTGACATCTTTGCTAACCAAGCTTTTAATGTATTCTAGAAAGATCTTTTCAAAGAAACTCAATGCAAGTCTGTCTTGTTGGCAATAATTACTCTGCCTCTTCTCATTTGCTGTCATAGAATGGTGGAATCACTGGTTGAAATGATTTCTGGAGGTCTCTGGCCTGACCTCCTGCTTGAAGTGGGGCTGTCTCCAGCATGTGATCACCTCAGCCATGGCTTTGTCTGGCCAAGTCCTGAACACTCCAGGGATGGAGCAGTGGACCGTGACGGATCAGCTTTTGTTTGCTTTTGCTTGGGAGTTGTACCTAGTGAACCACCCTATAGTGTGGGTCATGCATTTAGGTTGGAATTACCTCATCCTGCAGGTTTAAAAACATTTTAGTGAACTGTTGGGAAATGTCCCAGTAGGGCTAATAATGTAATGTGTAATGTATCCCAGTCCTTCTGTCTTTTCCGTGCTAGTGTGGGAAACATGAGCAGACCCTCGTGCTGTTTGTGCAGGGAAAGGCAGGGATCCTGTGAGGTGGTTTTCCCATGTTTGCACGGGGAATTGCAGGTGGAGCAGTGCTTGTAGGACGTGTGCTGTTGCTGGAATGAGCTCCTGGGTGTTTTCCCGTGGGTGTTTGTCAGGAGGGTGCAGGATGAGCACGGTGAGCTTCCTTTGCCCCGGGGCTGAGTGTGGGATTGGTGCTGCTCTGAGTGTGCTTAGGCTGAGCCCACACGTGCACAGGGCACGCAGTTGCCTTTTTATCCACCTTCCTCAGCCCCTTGCCATGGGAGGGGAGAGGGTTTTCCCCAGAGTCTGCTGCAGTTGTTGCATGAGATGTGTTGGAGCTCCCATCCAAGTTACCCATCACTCTCCTGAGTATCAGTGGGAGCAGAACAGCTCTCTGCATCTGAGCAGTGACCTTCCCTTCTGACATGCCATGAGCTTCTGGACACAGTGGGTGTCCATGGATGGCACATAGTCAGGCCAGACCAGAGGCCTGCTGCTGTGCCTGGGCTGGGCTGCGTTTCTTCAGGCAGAACTGCAGATTGCAACACCCTTGTGCTCATTTCAGCCAGGAGGCCTTGCTTGGAAGGGAAATGGCTGACATGGAAGGAGCTGCTGAGGAGGTGGAGGCTTCCCTAGCCAAGGCCTCTTTGCTAGACTCGAATCTGGCTGCATCCCCTCATGTAACAGGGAGATTCAGAAATGGTGTGGATGCTTTGTGGGCACTGAAAAAGAGAGCTCCTGTGCTCAGGTCCTGATCTTCTGCCTGGGCATTGATGATTCCTCATCGGCCTGCACTGCCTTCAGCTCTGGAGATTGATGTTGTGTTCCTGTTAAGTGCAAACCAGCCCTTGTGTCAGAGGAGTCTGGTGTGTGGGGTGAGCAGCAGTGTCCTTGGGTGGGTTACGAATTCTCTCTTGCAGAGGCCCCTTTGGTATCCTGTGCATCTGAACTGCTCCTGCCTTTTGTTTCCATGGCAGAAAGGGCAGCCAAAAGGGCTGGGAGCACGGGCTTCTGCAGTGCTCTGGTTATTTGAAGGTGATGGTCCTTGCTGAGGAATCACAGAAATGTGGTGCTCGCTGCTCTCAGCTGCTCTCTGTGCCCTCGCTTCATCCCAAAGGGCAGGAGCCAGGTTTGGGCTCGTGTGGCCAGAGAGTCCTGGAGCAGCAGCTGTACAGGACCTCAGGGGTGTCAGTGAGAGGCTGGTGTTGGCTCATAGCTCTTGTTACCTCCAGTTCTTTCATGCACTGCTTGTCTTTGTATGTGATGTGGCTCTGTAATGGCATTGCTGCCCCGAGCTGAGCTCTGGCTGTTCTATGGTTCAGCTGGGTCAGCGTGCCTTGCTGGAAAAAGAAAGGTGCTGAATCTCTCCCTTCCCACGTGCTGTTCCTCCTCCATACAGCTTATAGTCAGTGCTTATGGTTTGCTTTGGTTTTCCGCTGTTATTTTCCATGTTTCTGGAATAAAATCTCCAGTGAAAGAAGCTGAGTGGCTTTTTTCTGAGCTGGATTTGGAATTAGCATTCAGACATTGGTCTTCAGATCCCCACATCTTGTAGTTTTGAGGTGTAATATGCTAACATAAATTCACTTGGGAAACTTCTGGAAGAGAGGAACAGACAGGGGGAAGTACAACTGTAGGTGAGATGGCAGGATTTTGTCCCCAGCAGTCCCAGGACCTGTGTTAGCTCTGCTTGTTAGAACTCCTTGCTCCAAACTCATGACAAGGCTGGAGGGCAAAAAGAGCTGCCTGCTGCAGTGGTGGGGAGGAACATGTGAAGGATAATGCTCAGGATGTTAGATACTATCTAGTGCTTCAAGAGGAAAAGTCAGCTTTCAAAGAGGCCTTGTGCCTGCTGAATGCACTAACTGCTTCCAGGGATTAGATTGTCAAAAGCTCAGAGCAGAGGTTTACCAGTCTGCGGGAGCTGAGCCCTTCCTTGATGTGGCAGTGATCCTCGTCTGCAGTGGGACACCAGAGGGTTTTTGGCTCATCATGCAGACAAGAGCGAGGCAGAGAGGATGGAGACGTCCTGCTTGGGCTGGTCCTGGTGTCCAGGGATAGGGAGGGATGTCTGTTTGCAGATAATGGTTTTCTCTGCCCCTTTTTCACAGTTGCGTCAGCAAAGATGGGCAGGGAGGGTGTTTACAAGTGTGTCCTTGCTGAGCCTCTGTGCCAGGAGTTCATTCCTTGTCTGGATGATGTGTTCACTGGGCCTTTGCCATTAGAGCAAGTGAAGCTGAACTCATCTCACTCCCCTGGTGCTGACCTGGGGCTGCAGGTACCTCTTTGCTTCACTCTCACCACCTTTGAGGGAGCCCATGATGCCGCATCTGGGGACTGTGTTTACGAGACCGGGGAAGTGGGAGATTGCTGCTGTTTGGATCTTTCCTGGTAACATTAAAGCTTGGAGGGATTTGGGGGATTTTTTTGTTCCTCCATTGCCACCTCCCCAGCCATTCTGATTCCTGGGGGAGGGAACTGTGGTGGCAAAGTGGTGTGGAGTCCTCTGCTCCCGTGTCCCAGCAGGACAGAGCTCTGCTGAGCAGCTGCCTGTGTGCCCAGAAACAAGCACATTGGCTCAGCTGCAGAATTTTATGTTGGGGGTGTGAGGATGCATGTGTCCTGTGGCTGGACCAGAGGTTGTCCTTGGTTTGATCACCTGGGGAGTGACTGAGAGGCAGAAGAGACACTGTACTGCTGTGGTATTTGCCCTCTTAAGAACTCTCATCATCTCCCCTTCAGAGCAGGGGAAGCTTCTGTGGTGTGGGGTCGGAAGTGTGTGGTGGAGGGTGAGTGTTCCCTTTGCAGCCATTGTTTTATGGATTTAAACCCCTTGGGAAGGGTAACGTCACGCCATGCACTGTCCTGCCATCTCTGAGGCTCCTGTTACCCTGCAGAGCAGCTCTAGTCAGTACATGGTAAGGATGGTGTGTCAGTATTTCCTGAAGGATGTCACACACGCATATCTCAGACTTGCCCTCCCCACCATGCGAAGCTCTGCCCCTCTTCCCCCTTTTCCCAGGTTTGTGGCTGAAAGTGGAATTCTTTGCAGTGTCAGAGCTGGGCTGAGCAGATGTTCAGCTGGGGTAGTGGGAGTGAACAGGCTCTGACACTGTGGTAAGGACAGGACTGGGCTGGAGGGTGTAAACAGCACTTTTACAGCAGCCTTCTGTGTTCCATCAAAAGTTCCTGGAAAGGTGAAGGCGGGAGCTGGCTTTCACCACCTCTCACTGAAAGAATAAAAAGTTTGAACACTGTGCAGGTCCAGCCTCCTCAGTGGGACTGTCCTGTGCTCTTCAACTCCTGTGACCCTGTTTGTCCCAAGGCTGCTCAGGTGATGTCCTGGTCCTATGTGACATGAGATGGTGGTGCTTACAGGATCACCAGCTCCTGCTGTGGCCTTCTCAGATAAAGACAGGTGGAATTCCTGCCATGCCTGGGCTGCATGGGAGGTAAGGAGTGTAAGGACCGTGGAGCAGAGCCGCTGTGGAGGGACAGGTGGCTATATGGGAACAGCCTGTTGTGCTGCTGCAGGATAGGCCTGGCAGAAGGAGCTTTTAGGTGTTGTTTGATGAGCATGGTCCTTATTCATACTGAGACATGTATTTCTGTCTCACTGGTGGTAACTGGGACAGTTCTATGGCCACGAGTGACAGGTTTGGTGTGTGCTTCTTGTCATTTCTGCAGTGTGATTGTGTAGCTTTCCCTCTGCAGGAGCCTTGTGCTGGGTACAGAGGAGGGATCCCCTCAGGTGTTCGAGACCATCAGTCTATCTCGAGCTGTTTGTCTAGTTGCCTTCACCTTAGTGCCAACACGATCAGAGGTGGTCATTCATTTATTTCTTGCAGTGCCACCTGGTTTGGGGACAGCAAAAGGCAACTTCCACATCCCAGTGTGATCAGCTCACCAGTTCATCACCCACAAATTTCAATTTCCTGCTTTGCTGCTCCGCATAGCAGCTTGTTTCTAAGCACTGGGAGAAAAAAACCCCAACACACTGAAACCCTCTCAAGGGATTATTTTCTATTTTGTGAGTCCACCTCATCTCTCCCTAGAATGCTTTTGCAGTACTTCTGAGTTGGACAATGCTGTATAGATGCCTTAAACCAAATTGAGCTGCGTCAGGATAAAAAAAGCTTTCCTGTTTAAGTTTGTATGTGGAATTTAGTATGTGCTAGTGGGTCTTCATCTGTTAATTGGATGGATCCTTTCCAAGGGCACATACAATCTGTTGGAGAAACCATCACGGTGCTAGCCCTGGCCCAAGCTAGTTCTGCTCCCTTGCCTTTCAGGAACCTGCCCGGGCCGCAGAAAGCTCTTCTGTGCAAAACCAAAACAGGGTCTATTGATGTTATTCCTGGTCCTTTGAGAAGATGACTTAGTGGTCACATGTGCTGCTATGAGGTCATTAGGAAGTCTCTCAAATACACAATTTGAGAACCAGTGATGCTATTGCAGAAGTATGCTCCCTCTGCGATGAGAGATGCAAAACTCGCTGAAGGACTTGAGTTTGCAATAGCTCGGAGTGGGATCTGTTATTGTGCATATTTGGGCTCATTCCAATTAAAAAAAAAAAAAAAAGCTGTTTTCTGCTTTGCTTTATCCCTCGATTGATTAGTGGATGTGTACCGTGGGATCAAGTTACATCTCAGAGGGCATCCAGCAGAGAGCCTGTTTCTGTGCTGAGCTGCTGCAGTGAGTCTGACTGCAAGGTCAGCAGTTTTCCAGCAGCGTTTTGTGCCTCCACAGTACTGTCCTTCCCTGGGGAAAGGAGCTCCTCAGATCTGTTTGTGAGTTGGGCCAGTGCTCTTCCCAGCACTGTGAGGAGCAGAGAGCTTTCTCTGGACCCTTGGTGTTGTTTCTGTGGTATGCATGTGCTGTGGGGCTTTTATTGTTGTCGCTCCCAGACTCCCTGTTCCTGCATGTCCCGTGTTTCCTTCTGCTGCAGACTACCCTGTGTCCTCCAAAGGGAATTGTTTTGGTCCCAGCTTACCTGCATATCCAGCTTGGTTCCTGTGCACCGTCATGCTGATGGGGCAGGCATCCTTGTTTTGGCAGGAGAGGCCTTGGAAGGGTGTTATCAGACTCTGTGACACCGTCTTGGAGCAGGCCTTGCCAGGCAGGAAGGGCCTGATACCTTCCCATATCCACCCTACTGCTGGTTGTATGCTTCTGACCCAAACCTTAGGGATTATCCCATCCCTCTGAGCCGACTGACTCACTCACACATGGAAAAGTTACCCAAGGTGGGGGAAAAAAAGTAAAGTTTTCTGTTCTTATACTGTGGCTGGGATGGGGTACGGAGATAGGGAGGAAGACAGGCAGGGTGACATCTGACTGCACATGTGACCATGTTCTCTGTGGTGGCAAGTGACAGAACACAAGGGAACGGCCTGGAGTTGTGTCAGGGCAGGGTTAGGTTGGATACCAGGAAAAGGTTCTTCTCCCAGAGGGTGGTGGGCACTGCCCAGGCTCCCCAGGGCAGTGGGCACGGCCCCAAGGCTGCCAGAGCTCAAGGAGCATTCAGACAATATTCTTGGGCACGTGGTGTGACTCTTGGGGCTGGTCCTGTGCAGGGCTGAGGGTTGGACTTGTTGATCCTTGTGAGTCCCTTCCAACTCTGCCCATTCTGTAAATCTGTGATTCTATGTATTCCAGCTCACAGCTGTATTTTCCAGTTGGGACTTGGTCTGGGCACAGTCTGGTGCACGTCTGCTTCCTTTTGTGCTTTGGGATACCCAAAATCCCTGCTGCTTCTGTTGAGGCTTTGCTGTGATTCCTGCCTGAAGCTGGTGTAGGGTGGGGGAAGTCTGAGGCTGAGTGGCTGCTGTCCCCTGTTCTCAGCCTCATGCTGTGGTGTCCCTGTGTGTCCTGTGTCCCCGTCCCAGCCCAGCACTGCTGTCACAGCCCTGCACTGCTGGCCCCAGGAGGGTATTTACCCCTGCCAGGTGTCCAGATGGGATGTCACTGCCCTTCCCTTGGTGGGCAGTTTCCTTGCAGGAGGCAGGCTGGCACCTGCATCTCCAGACAGGCAAGTCAGCAAAATCCATCTGCTTTTTGGTCTCCCTCTGCTGCCGTGGTCTGTGCTGGTGCTGCCCTAACTGGGGGCGTAAACCAGTGCCCTCAGAGGATGTTCCTCTCAAATCACAGTGGCCTTGTCACCCAGGTGAGTGTGGCCCCAGCCTTGAGTGTCCTCTGGGGCTCTCCAGTGGCCATGGCAGTGGGTTTGCAGCAGGGCTCATGTGGGCAGGGGCAGCGCTTGGTGGTGGAATGGCTTTGCAGTGGTTTTGTAGCCCCTTTGGCAGGTATGGGTGCTCTGCCAGGGTGCCACAGCCTGCTGGCCCCTGTGCCCAGCTCAGTGCCTCCATCTGCTGTGGTCCTGGTTGTCCTGCCACCACGGAGCCTTAGCAGTGTCACCTGCCCGTGAGGTTCCCCCAAAGTGCCGCAGTCTGGTATTGAGTTCTGTATTTTCCCTCTCTTTCTGTATTTTTAAGAGGAAAGGAAGTGCCTGGGGTGTCACACAGCTGTCTGACAGCTGCATTGGTGACCTTCACTCCTGTAGGACCCCGACCTGAGCAAAGCAATAGTGAGGAGCAGGCAGTGAGCCCTGGTCACTGCTGGACTCTCCCTCTTCCAGGAAAGGCTTTGGAGGCAGAAGTCCAGATGTCTGAGAAGTGCCCGGGGTTACAATAATTCTGTCGGCTGGACTTGCTTAATAAATGACGAGTTCTGTCTCTGCTCTTTACCTTTCCCCCATGGATGGCAGGGGCTGGGGGAGGATGGAGGTGAGGAGTGGGGGTGATCCTGCCGGGATTCTCGCTGGAAGCACCGGCGGCCGTGGTGAACAAGAAGGTGCAGGCTGGCTCTGCGGTGCCTGGCCTGCCCCTGGGACTACACGGGCCCTGCTTCCTGAGCAGGAGAGCTGCTTTATGTTGTGGTTTTACTAAATGAACTCAAAGCTTGGCCTTCCTCCAGGCAAAGTCTGGGCCAAGTGCCAGCGGAGCAGCCCCCAGGGAGAGCACTGAAGCAAGGAGGGGCCAACAGCAGGGAAGAGCAGAGGAATCCAAGAAGGCAGATTTGCCTCGAAAACAGCTCTGTTTCCATCTGCTGGGTCAGGAGTTGCTATAGGAACTGGGATGATAGAGGCAGGGCCATCTCCTGGGCCTGTCTGTGTGTGCGGAGGGAGGGAGCAGGGAGGAGTTACTCAAGTTTGAACATATCATGTGTGCTGGTGGAAAGTTGCAAGGAATGTCGAAACTACAGCCTGGTCAACCTGTGGAGCTCAAAAGAGACCCGGCAGCTGTTCCCTGTGCTCAGCAGACCCCAGGAGAGGCAGGTAGGGTCCTGCCAGCTCAGCCTGGCTCTCAGCTGGTGTCTGGCTCTACCCCTCATGTCTCTGTCCTGGGATAAAGAACAGACGCCTCTGGAGACTCGCTGGAAGTGCTGGGGGGTTGTGGAGGTGGCAGTACTGGGAGGTGAAGGCTTTTCTTCTGGGCTGGTTGGGGACACGGTGGCTCTTTGCAGCCTCCTTTCCCTCCTGCTGCTGTGGCAGGGCTCCCACGTTATGGGTGTTCTCTCAGGGATGTGTGCCTGGGCACCTCACAGTCTTACAGGGGCTTTTGTGGGCAGAAACGTGATGGTGGCTGGTGGAGTTCTGGCCAGAAGTGGTTTCTGGGGGGCTCTCCTGGAAAGTTTGTGGTGTTTGATCTCCCTGAGGTGCCTTGAGTGTTGGAGGTGTTTGATCTCCGAGGTGCCTGAGCTGTTTCAGGGCCAAGGCTGAGGCAGATGTGCAGAAGCTGAGGCTGGCGGCGAGTTGCCTGTGTGTGAGTGGTGGGGAAGTTGGTGCCCCCCCCGAGCCGAAGGGGTTCCTGCCCCACGCAGGTTTTGTGGCTGCACCTTCCCTGTGTCCCTTCCCCTCCCGAGCAGAGACAGCCCCTGTCCCCTCCTGAAGCACCTACTGCAATTTCGGTCACTATCAAACTTTCTCAGACTCCCGCGTAGCCTGAAACACAGAGTATGACTATGTGGGATGGTGCACCTGAGAATCTTTGTTGTTAGGGTTAACCATGGGGCTCTCCAGTAGCAGTCCCTCCAGATAATCGGATTTATTTCCTCAGTAAACCAAATTTTTCAGGTGCTGAGAACTTTCCAAAATAGCTGCATTTCCACCAGAGCATTCCAGGGTCAGTCAGTGCTCCACAGGTATTTATTTAATAGGTTTGGCTGAAATTTCATCTGCCCTTCTTTTGTCACAGAGCATAATCTTTGCTTAAAAAAAAAATGAAAATAATAAAAAGGTGGGTAGTCTTGTTTCTCTTTTTGAGAAGCTGCACAATAAGCTGCTGAAAACTGAAATATGATCTCTATCCACAGAGGCAGAGCTTGCCAGACTGGCTGGGCTCACAGCCCACCTACTCAGGCACCATCTTATCGTGGGCACAGGAAAGCCCCAGAGCCTCAGTGCAGACAAATGTGGAATAACCTGCTCGTGCAGGAGATAACTTTCTGATCGCATTAGTTACTGGTTTGCTTATGCCTGGCTAGAGGAAAATTTATATCCAGTGCACTCTCTTTTCACGTTAATGGAATCACAGATGTTCTTATTATGTAGCTCCACTTCCAATATTTTATTGAATTACTCCCACGTTGCTCTGTGGCAACATGTCCCAGAGGCTTAATGTGCATGGTATGCTGTGGAATTTCATTTCCTTAGTTTTAATTTGTTGTTTTTTAATTTCACTTCATTTTCAATATGGAAAAGCGGTAAATGGGGTCCTTTTTTTTGGTCTAGGCATCATTGTTTTACATAGATTTTTTTTCCTCCCTTCTCATCTCTTGTGTTTCTCTTGCCTTTGCCTCAAACAATCCCAGGATTTTCCTACAGCTACCTTTCTGTGTAATTGCTAAATCTTATTACTACTCCATGGGCTTTTGTTTTGTAGTTTGTCTTGAGCAGAGGTGATCAGAATCAGCCATTCTGCCTTTCCCGAGCTGTGAAATGCTGCTGGAGCTTTTTCTGTGTCCTTGGCTTTCCCTTTGTTTATAAGCAGAACATTTGGTTTGATTGCTTGAAATACGTTGTGGTAAGCAGAGCTCTTCTCTGAGCTGTCTGTAGTCATGCAAGGTATTTTGCTGAAGCGTTTAGTTAATGGCAATTTCATCTCTGTACAGGGAAGTTAAATTTGACTTGTGGAGTTGTACTAGTAAATAGTAAACCCAGTGGGACATGGTGAGACCTGCCTGGAAATCCTCACCGCAGTCTCCAGGCTTGATGCAGCGGTTTCAGGTGAGCTGTAAGTGTTGCCACTCACTGCTCCATCTTTGCCAGGCACTTCATAAATTAAACTTTAAAACCGCTTTGGATCATAAACAGAGTTTGCTCAAGCTGAATGAAACAGCTGTTTGTTCCCAGGCTTGGCTGCCTTGGTTTGGTGCAGCATGGAGGTTCTGCTCAGCCTCTGGAGAAATGGTACCCATGGAGGGCACAGCCTGCCTTGTCCCCTCTGCCTCAGGTTGTGGGAGGGCAGGAATAAACCCACTCACTGCATTTTGGGATTTGGAGCTATTTCAGTCTGTGGGATGCAGGGAGGACAAGTTTTGCTGCCTTCTGATACTGGAAAAGCTTCTTCAACTTTGATATCTTCCTCTTGCTGTAGGACATGGCTCTTCACATTTCTAGACATTTTTTGATGACACTACAACAGAGCCCATAGTGCTCCTCAAGGTGAGGGCAGGGGCTGTGTGCCAGCAACAGGTGCTCAGAGTTTAATTTTTACAAATACGAAGAGACATTACAGAACTCGTAAAGTGGAGCTAAAAGCAGTATCTGCATTTTTGCCGTGGTTTGATGGAGACTAGATAGCCAGTTAAATGAGCAGATGTTCCAAAATCATCTTTCTGGTTTGATTTTCACTGAACTCTTATATTTTGGCCTCCACCCTTGCAAAAACCAGCAGCTCTCAGCTTGGTGCTGGGTACTGAGTGCAGCAGTTTCTCTAGTGGTTTTGCAGAGTCCACCCCACTAATCATGTTTTAGCTTTTAAATGGATTCCACTATGAGCAATTTGCAAAACAAAGGTTGTAGATAAGTAGCTGTAGTTACTGTAAAGTCGGTGTTTTGAAAGGTAGGCAATTGATAAGGGAAGCTGAAGATAATTGGAAAAGCTCAGCAAATATACTGTGGGGCTGTGAGAAATACTTCAATATCTGTTTAACCAAGTGTATTTCATCAGTGGTGTTTATGTTGTTGAGAAAGGTTGAAAAACCAGCTGATTGCTGGTAATACAGAGAAGTAAAACATCTCCCATGTTTGGGAAGAAGCTGGATGATGTCCTTGGTTTTATGAGGATCTCGGGAAACCTCCCATTGCGCTGGTAACCAGGGAGGGTGTTAAACCCAAGATAACATTTCAAAGCCTTTGAAACTCGAGCAACTTTGGAACCTGTTTGTTTAAAACAAATTGGCAAAGCAGCTTTCTGAATCCTGCCTGCCAATTTGTAATAAATCTGGGAAGGCAGAAGGTTTTCCAGAAGTTTGGGAAAACATAAATGTTGTAGCAGTGTTGTAAGGTGAGAGTGGGAGCAGGTAACCAGCAGGTAGTGGAGACCAAGCTCTGTCCAGAGAGATCTGAGGGAGCTGGTGCGTTTGTAAGTCAGTGCCACTTTGAAGAGGGAAACTTCTCCATTCTCAGTGATCCATGTGCTCTGATGGAAAGCAGATCGTGTCCAAATAAATCTTCAGATTGTGGTTTTTAATGAGATTCCTGTACCGGTTGCCAAAAGGAGCTGCATTGGCATCATATACCTGGATGCTGAGTAAGGTCCCTGCTGTTGACCAAGCGCTGCTGCTCCCAGGAGGCAGAAGAGGCTCTGCTTTGGGAACAGGAGCATCTTGGATCTCCAGGCAGAGCTGTGCAGGCAGGTCCCCCTGGCCCTGGGACTGATCTCTGGCATATCCTTCTTTCTTTCCTCAGATGTCTCCCCACTGCTGGGAGCTGGTGGGCTCTGAGCTGAAAAACACCCTCCTGAGCAGTTTTGGTGGTCTCTGGTCTCTGCACATCCCCAGTCCCTGCCCCGTGCCAGGGTGGCAGTGCCTCAGTCTCCGTGTTGCTGATCAGCACCATGAATAAGCTGATTTAGAAAGTGCCACCCGATACCTCTCAAAAATAGTTACCAGTGGGAATGTGATCCCTGCTCTCCAAAGCAGAGGGCTGTGGAGTAGTGCCTGGTGTCAGTATGGGACAAACTCTGTTTTTCACTGGTTTGCCCATGAAGAAGCCAGTGGGATTCATGGCAAAAATCCAACCAGAGCTGTCCCACTGGTTCAGGATGGAGCCTCTGTCTCACCAGTGGTGACTTGGGAGAAAGTACTAAGTAATTAATACTGAAATTTAGCCTCCCTGAGCAGACTGGTGGAGCCAGGGTGGTTCAATCGGGACAAGAGAAGTTGTTGGAATACCCAAAAGTGGATGATCAAGAAGACTGAAACAATCTCTTTCCTGAGCAGAAGGGTTGACAGTGATTGTCACCTGGAATCACAGGAGGCTGTGCCTTGGCATAAGGAGAAGTAAAGCTTTCCCTTTACAGCCAGGTGAGCAGTGTCCAGAGGAGTGGGAGAACCTCCACCCTTAGAGATTTTTAAGCCCCAGCTGGACAAAGTCCTGTGCAGGCTGTTCTGAAATGGGTGCTAACCCTGCTTTGAGGGGGAGGTGGGATTAGATGCTCTCCTGAGGATCTCCTCCAGCCCAAATAGTTCTGCAACTTGGTAACCTGATCTCCTCCCAAATGCAAGTTTGAGTACGATTAAGTAAAAGGTTATGGTGGAGCCCCTTGAGAACAGGGAGGGAGGAAGGTGGTTTGGATAGAGTGCTCTTAATACTCCATCTGTCAACTCTGGTTAATGTGTCACAGCAATGGTTGGTGTGTGAGACTGGCAGTGGAAGATTGTAGGTCTTGAGAGGACTGCTGCTGACTTGTAGTTGATATGTTTTAAGGATAGTTTTTTAAAGAACCGAAGAGCTGGAAAGAGATGCCAGTGTAAGGAACAGGGTGAAATGTCAGTGTTCTGGGTGCTCTGTGGCCTGTCAGGGTGGGAAGGAAGCTCCAAAAAGGGACAGTAAGGGACACTGCTGCTTGGACAGGGAGAAGGGAAGTGCTTGGAACTATTGGTTTGTGCATAAGCTTCTCTTCTCCTGCCACTTCCATCCTGCAGAAGCAGTGGGACTGGAGCTGGAGTTGGGAACTGGAGCCTCTGCAGCTGAGGGGATGTGTATTTTGGAGGATGTGCTGGAGTGCACAAGGTCCCCCCCAGCTCCTGGGTTTAGGGATCGTGGGGAATGCTGTGTGCTCATGTCCTGTGCAGATTTGCAGGGGACCTGACAGGGTCCCAGGGTCCTCTCAGGGTTGTGGGAAGTGCTTCCAGATTCCTCCACTGAGATCTGCACAGGGTTCCCATGCCCTGGGTTGGTGGGGAAGGGTAGCTAAGAACCACCACTGTGGTACAATGAATTTGCATTTCCTTATCTTTGGCTTTGCCTTTGCCTTTCTAATGGTTTCTAATTCTGGCCTTGTTACTTTGATGTATTAAATTACATTTAATGCATGTTCATTTATCCCTATGACTGGTTTTGCGACAGAAGTGCTCTGTGCAGTTTCACAGGGCAAGGACATCTCTCTCCTGTGGGATTGGCCAACAGGCAGTGGGAAAAGCTGAAGGATTTATTGGTCTCCAGTTCCTGTGCAGAAACACCAGCCCCTCCCTGGGCTCTAGGTGAGGCGCTCCGTCATGTTTGAGGCCATGGGCTGAACCTCTTCCCAGTGTGTCATGGATGACCAGGATGCTGGTTTTCTCATAAAATTTAGCAAGAATGAGGTGTCACTTTTTTCGCAATAACCCCATTAAGATGTTTGACTGCAACACGGAAAATGAGGTTCAAACCTTCTTCAGCCTCAGCGCAGGCGTATCCCCCACCCCTCAAGAGGGGTGTCCGCTTAGACTTCGATGTTCCCATTCTTCTGCCACTGCCTCAGACCTAGGTCTGTGGTGTCCCTGTCTCCACCCAAGTGCCACTTCTGAATGTGGAGATCCTTCTCTTAGGCCCACATGTTCTTCTTTTGTCTCTTACAGTAACAGGCCTCCTAATGCCTCCTCAGAATGATGCTAGAGCCTAGTCCTGTCTCCCTGTTCCTGTAACTGACTTCTCACATGCATCTTGATGAACCCAACCCTTTCACCTAAAATCTGGTTGTTTTTATCTCTCCAGCCTTGTTGCTGCTCTGGACATCACTCTGTGATGTCACTGTGTCTGCCTTTTCCCCACTGTGTTCCTACCATTGCAGTGGGTTTTTCCTCTCTGTTGGTGCCCATATCCCAGGTCTCCTGTTGCAGCCTTGCACTTCATCCAGGATCTTGCAGCCCCTGCCATGTTGGTTTTTGGTGTCACTTGGTTTATCCAGATGCCACTCATGTGTCACACCAAGACTTCTCCTCTTGTGTGGTTGATTGAATCTAGAGAGAGACCACACTCTGAATTTGCCTAAGGGAAAACTTGTGGCCTTCTCCCAGGGCCTGCTTTCTCCAGACTTGTGTCAGTATTCAAATTTTAAACTAAGCAGAACACTTTAAAAAGTGATCAGAATTCCTTCTGCTAAGCATTTTTATCAGCAAACTCTGTTTGGTCCAAAGCAGAGCTGCGTGGGCTGTCTGTTCTCCAGAGGAAGACTGCAGGGGGTGGGGTCTCTCAGATGAACTCTGTGGCCAAGAGGAACGTTCTACCATCATTTTGGAGCCAGAAAAATGGAAATCACACTTTCCAGCCTCTTATTTCCTTAAGCATCAGATATCCCCAGTTATTAGCTTTGCTGTTTCCTCATTGAGTTCCTTTAGGCGTGCTAGGAGATGCCGTCCAATCCTCATGACCCTGAACCTCTTCTGAGGATGCTTTGATTTAGGATAGATCCTTGTGTTGTACATAGTTCTGTGTGTGATACACTGTGTGTCTTGACCATGACTGTGGAGTTTCTTGGCATTTGTGATGGGATTCCTGCAGCAAACCCTAAGGTCCCACTCCAAGGTAATGATCTGCGAAGGAACCAGTTAAAACAAATGCCTATTTCAGTTGGGATCTAGAGAGGCTTGCAAACATGCCAGACCTCCGTAATGGATCTCTGGAGGGAGAACAGTACCTGGAGGAGCTCCAAGCCCCACCTTCTTCATGCACCACATCACTAAAGAACAGCTCCCTCCTGTGCCCGCTGAGCCTGGGACAGCGCTGGGTCACTGTGAGCTGGTTCTCTGTGGAGACACCGGTTGGCTTTTTAGGCACGGTATCTGCTGGGTTTATTGGGGAAAAGTGCCCTCTTTTGCATTTCTTGGTGAATTTTTCAACTAGTAGATTTTTTTTCTTTCCACTCTCCCAATGATTGTAACAGGATTTTATTCTCCTGCAGCCAGCTGTTAGCAATTAGCAACTTGATCCAGTCAGGCCTGAGAACAGAGTTTAACACTTTCTTGCCTCTGAGAGGATGTTGCTAATCCTGTTTTTGCTGGGTTTGGGCTTGTGCTGTACTTTTGGCACTTAGTGTGTATGTGTGGGCAGGTCCGGAAGAAAGGCATGAGTACAGCAATGGACTCTCATGCAACTGAAAGAGCTACAGGGAAAACTGTCAAGTCATCTATGCAGAAAAAAATCATTAGGAATATAATTTCTAAGCAGTTTGTACAGCGAGTTGTATTTAATGGTATATGCCAGTATGTCCTAGCCCTGGGAAGTGTGCAGTTCAGAAGTCCAGTCTGCTCCTGAAATCACCATCCATAGCTCTTCAAACAGCGATTTTTGACAGTACAGGCTCCTGAGTGGAGCTGAACCTCTGAATGTTTCACCCCTCTAAAGGGGTGAAAGGCACTCTTGCTGACCTTGCTTATGCAAGCACTTGAAGATGAGAAAGGGTGCTGTTTGCTCCCTCTGTGCAGCATCTCTCCTGGGACTCCCAGACAGGCACTTTGGTGGTCCAGGACTGGGAACCAAATGTGGTGGGAGGAACAAACCCAGCGCGGCCTGAACCAGCTGCTGAGGTCCCTGTGTAGGGCTGAACTGCTGGGAATAATCCATCACTGCCACATCCAAAGGTGAGAATTCATGTCTTCAAACTGGCCACCTGGGAATGATGAGACTGGTCCAGGTTCCGTCATCAGCAGAGAGACACATCCAGAGAGGATTCATCCTGCTCATCTTGGACACTCTTTAGGCAAGGCCCAAATTCAAAGCTGACTTTTGTAGAACTGCTGACAGGTGAGCTCTAGAGCCACTCCTGGAGGCCTGGCTGGCCTCTATGGCCACATCCTCCGGTTTTGGCTTGCTGTTCCCCCAAGCCACACTGTTTTTGTGGACCTACAGAAGCCCCTGGCTCTTGGGGTGGGGACACACAGCTCTGTGCCTGACAGCCTGTACCTTCCCTCCAGCACTGGTTGTTGGCTCAGTGGCAGGAGCTGACATGGTGCTTGGGCATTTCTGTGTGACTTCCCTTGTCCATCCTCCACCTCATTCCTTCTTTCCTCCTGATATTTTATATCCTTATCAACGCGTTCAGGTACTTAAATGATGTCACTGGCTCTGTGGCAGCGCAACAGGTGTCACTTAGAACATGGCCTGAGCTTTGCATAAAGCAAATGGGCACTTAAATTATCCTGCTTGGTCTGTACCTGGTCAAATGAGATAATGGTACTGTTGATGGTGTATTTATTCTGTTGCTGTGACACTGGTGGCCGTTGTCATGGCTTGGTCACAGGTCATTTTGAGAGGATAGGAGGCACTCAGCACGACTTTTCTTTCAAAGGGAAGTCCTTATGCCAAGTCTCAGCTCAGTACCCTCGCTGGGGGATGTAGCCCATCCCAGCTGGGCTGGAGCAGAAGATGGATGCTCCCCTTTGCTGGGCTTTTGGATCAAATGGGAAACAGTCATTTGAACACTGAGCAGTGGCTAGTGCTCCTCTCATTTCTTTCTTGTTTCAGCAGTGGGCTCAGGCCCTCACCTAGCCATATATGATTCCTGTTTCAGTGCTTTCTGGCTATCTTTTCCCTTATTCCTGGACAAATTAAAGAGAAATCCCAGAGTGTTTTGGTGGGAACTATCCTGAGTCCTTATGGATGCCTGATTTCACCCTGTTTGCAGGCTCTGGAGAGGTGATGAGGCTGTGCAGTCTGTGTGTGCTGTCCTCTGCCATCTGGGGGCTCCAGCTCAGTTGTCACCTGGGAGATGCTTCCAAGCTGCTGTTCTCCTGCCCGGATCACTTCAGTGGCTGGTCCAGCTTGAGCACCCACGGGAAGGATCTAGCCCAGGCTTCATCCATGTAGTGCAGCTGGTCTGAGCAGACCCCTGGGTCATGGTCCAGGCACACCCTGTACCACCAAACAGGCCTCTGTTGTGTTCCCATCACCTCCTCCAGGAAGGTGGTTCAAGTTAAGCCTGAATGTTCATGACAGGCACCTTTCTCAGGTCTTGTGACAGGACTGTCTGCCCTAGTACTGAACTCTGCAGTTCCCTTTTGCAGGTTCTCCTTTGGGAGCTTCTAGGACACCTTAGCAAATCACCTACACAAATTAACACCCAAACACCCACCTGTCTTTAGAGTATGCCACGAAACTGCCTTTACAAAGTCTCCCTCCACCTGACCGCCAGAAGTCTCTGCTCTGTGGGAGTTGCCAGCTGTCCTGGGATGGTGGGAATCAGTGGGTTTTCATCAACCATCACCCCCTTCCATTTCAGGGGGCAACGATAACCTTGGATCCACATACAGCTGGAGAGCACTTGGTCCAAGCCTCTTACTGAGTTTTGGGCTTTTTCCACCAGCAGTTTTGCTTGTTCATTCTTGCCACCCAAAACGCCACGAAATCACAGCTCCTTGTTGCCAGCCCTGGCCAGGGTGCATGGGTGGGGGTGGCTGAAACAGGAGGGGTGCCCTGGTGTAGGGTGGGGGTGCTGAAGCAGGAGGGGTGCTGGCAGTCCAGCGGGGTGCCCTGGTGTAGGGTGAGGGTGGCAGTCTGGAGGGGTGCCCTGGTGTAGGGTGGGGGTGCTGAAGCAGGAGGGGTGCTGGCAGTCCAGCGGGGTGCCCTGGTGTAGGGTGAGGGTGGCAGTCTGGAGGGGTGCCCTGGTGTAGGGTGGGGGTGCTGAAGCAGGAGGGGTGCCCTGGTGTAGGGTGGGGGTGCTGAAGCAGGAGGGGTGCTGGCAGTCCAGCGGGGTGCCCTAGTGTAGGGTGAGGGTGGCAGTCCGGAGGGGTGCGCTGGTGTAGGGTGGGGATGGCAGTCTGGAGGGGTGCTGGCAGTCTGGAGGGGTGGCCTGGTGTTGGGTGGGGGTGCCTGATGCAGGAGGGGTGCTGGCAGTCCGGAGGGGTGCCCTGGGATTGGGTGGGGGTTGCCTGAAGCAGGAGGGGTGCCCTGGTGTGCTGCCCTCATTCCCTGGCTGGGCACACACGGGCACCAGCCACCCAACCCAGCGCCAGTCCCCCCTCCCGCCGGCGTGTTTGGCTCCCTTCCCAAGAAGGCCCGTCATTGTTTTTCAGGCTTGGAGCCATCTTTTCTGATGGAATCCAGCAGGGACAATGGCCAGTAGCATATCCTTAGGAAAGAGAATAAAAACAGGGCAAGCTTCAGTGATTCTAACCCTGGATTATCTTCTGGACATCCAGCAATCTGCGGCTGGAGGATTTCCTGAGCTAAAGGGTTTACCTTTGCATTTAAGAGGCTGTGGGGTATCTGTCTGGTGTGAATACATCCAGTTCCTTCGGTATCCACGGCAACTCGGGGCTTGTACAGTTTAATTATGTGGGGTGGAAAAAGAGAGCCTTTTGTTAGAAGTCTCTGAACTAATGGCATCTGAAGCTCCTGCATGCATGCATTCACTGGCATAGTGATGGGCCCTTTTATATCCTCTCTTCCTTTACTGACTAATCCTAACATTCAATGTTGCCTTTTTACTACCACTCTGAGGATTCCTGAGAAACACCCTCTGGTCCTGGCAACTTTACATTTATTGATTTGTTCTGTTTTCTTTTCTCCTGGCATTTGATTACGAGGCAGAGCCTCTGACCTGCCTTTTGTAAAATTATCCTCCAGGATGGGAACCTCCTGAGGCTCTCTGTAGTGAATGTGGACATGAAGAGTTCACATAACTGCTGATACGACCTTGTGCTCCTTTAGGTGTTATCATGGCTTTCCACTGAAATTGCCAGTGTTTAAGCCCTTTGCTATTTTCCTTGTTTCCAAACAGGAAATGGAGTGTGCTCACACATGTGAGTGCACATGCATTTTTGACAGCGCTGTGGACATGTAGGGAGAGAGATTTTCACCCTGTTTTGTACATGTATCTTAAGGTTGTGTGGCAAGTTCCAGAGTGCCCACTTGGCTACTTAGAGTATGCGCCTGGTGCAGATAGAGGGCTTGAAATCCTGCTGGGGGAGTCTGGTTGGACTATCCATGTTCATTGTAGCTGCAGCTTCAGTACTTGTGAATACAGTAAGGAAAGTGAAGAATCGATGAGGGAGAGATTGCTTTGCATTGGACTTGTTTAAGAGCAGTTAAGAGAGTGCATCCACCCAGGAATCTTGGCAGCTGAGTGCCTAAAGGCTGAGTTGCATTGGTAGGTTTAGCGGTGGCGTGGACAGTCAGGTGATTGTTAGTTCTTCCCTAAGCCTCTGATCCAGAGATGAGGCAGAGCAGGGCTGAGGGCAAAGCCACTCTTGAAGGCTTGGGAGATTGCCCAGCCCATCACGATGCGATGTCAGCACAGAGGAGCCCTGTCTTTGGAGGACTCTCATCTACTCTCTTTGCTTTGTCTTTCAGAAATGTAGATGGCAGCTGCTGCCCTTGAAGGACTCGCACCCATCTGACCCTGCCGTGTCTCCGATTGCTACCATGATCTTCTGCATGCTGCTGTTGGCCTCACTGCCTGAGCCTTCTGGTGCCGAAGTCAACCCTGGTAGGGAGAGGATTCTGATGTCCCACCTTCCATTTGCTCCTTCTCATTCTTTCTTTGTCTCTCCTGGTGGTTGCACATGAGTGTAAAGATTGGATAATACAATCATTAATGTAGTTCCCGAGTGTTGTGCTCTGGACTGAGAGGACCAGTCTTCCTTGACAGCTGTGCTGGAGTGGGACATGTCTCCTGCCAGTCTCAGGAGGGCTCAGGCACATGGACATGCTCCTTTGTCTTTCTACCCAGAGGGTCTGTGCTCTCAGCAGACTCTAAATGCCCCCTCATCACTTTGACACTGACCTGCAGAACAAACCTGGCTCTGGTCTGGCTCAGAGATTCTGTGTTCACTGTGGAAAACAAATTACCAGTTAGCAAAGCATCAGCTACAGCTCTCCAGCCAATAAGGGGAATTCTGGTGATAGAAATGTGGAAGGAAAGGGTAGAAAACCCTACCTGGCACAAAGCTGGGATGGAGTCAGGGATATGAGCCTTTGAGTCCCTGTGGAGGGCAGGACCTCTTACCCTACAGTGTTTGGCAAGATACAATCACGATGGAGATGATTAAGATAACGGTCTGCAATATATTGCAAAAATTCCTGTAATGAGGTGTTTTGAGCTGGAGACAGACTGTGAAATAAAGGAGTCTGATCCTTTTCCAGCTTGGCTGAAGGTTTGGTTGAGGCAGCAGTGCTGCCCCAAGGGCCTGTGTTGGCTCTGCTGGGGCTGGCTCTGTTTATTTGGAGCCCTTTGTGGCTGGCTCTGACCCTGCTCCGGCCTGTGCATGTTTGCAGAGGTTTGAGGTTGTGCTGCAACCAGCCAGAAGTGAAGTGAGGCCTGTGGGGGAGCTCAGCAGCACTGCTGTGCTCCCTCTTGCACTGGACACCCCACCACACATCCAGCGTGGAGCTGGGGCTGCCACCTGGGTGGTTAAAACTCATGGAAAGGGAAGGAAGGTGGCACCTGGAGGGTCAGTCCCATGCAGATTCCATTTGGTGGTGATGAGTACAGAAATTAATGCACCTAAAGGTGCAGGAATAGCTCCCCCCAGGAGCTCCAGGGCTCAGCACAGGGCTGTGGTCCCTCTCTCCTTCAGGGATCTTTTCCATCAAGAAATAACCTCTCACTCTTCTCAGTTCTGCCTGGGACATCCTCAGCTGCCTCTGCCCCAGGGCTGTGCCCTGTTCTTCCCAGACAGATTCCAGCACTGTGGCCCAGCTCCTTGGCTGTGCTGCCCACAGTCTCCATGGATTATCCTGACATCCTGATCCCATCCAGGTGCAGTCAGAAGTACCTCCTGCATTGGCTTCCAAACCAACAAGGGCAGCCCGTGTAGGAGGGTCCTGTGCTGTCTCCTGCCTTGCATGGGTTGTCTGAGCTCCCTGCCAGCTGAGCTGGGCTGTTTCTCTGAGCCCCAGTGTCTCCTGCCTGCATGGCAAATGTGTCTGAGTGCACAGTGAAGGGTCAGGGGTATCTGAGCAGGAGTCCTGGTGGCACCTGAGCAGAACCTAAGGATGGTTTTCCTCCTGATGATGTGCATTTTGGTGAGAGCCTCATGCTGCTTGGTTTGGTGAGAGCCATGGCCACCCATAGAGTGCATCTCTTGATGCCAGGGACATTTTGGCTTCTGTCTGCCAGCCCTGGGGTTGTGAACAAATGAGTTTTGTTAAGGATTGCAGTAAGTCTCAGTCCCCCAGAGACCTTCCCAGCCACGTCTCCATGTGGCATTGCCGTACGGTGTGTGTTTGACCTTTTAATAAGGTGTGACCATAGAGGACTCCCACTGCAGGAGCACAGAAGGCACTTTCAGATGATGACCCCACCCTTCTGGAAGATCTCCATGTATTTACCCATAGCTCAACAATGTGCCATCTCTCCAGCAATGGGTGGTGGGACAGGAAAGAGCAAAGACAAGTTGAGGGCAGTTTGATTTGCTAAATAACTTTACTGGGCAGTGTAAAAACAGTGGAAAGAGCTCGTGGGTGACTCTCAGCAGTCACAGTCATGCTTGGCCCTGGGCAGACACCAGTTATCTCCCAGGGAATTCTGCAGATTCTGAGGAGCCTCAGGCATATGAGTGACTGTTGTGGGGGAGACCAGAGGCCCATCCAGCTTGGGGGCCTGACTCCAGCAGGGTCCCATCCCTCTGGTTCTGAAGGAGTGCAGGGATGGGCAGGCATACAGCAGTGCTTTCCCTCAGAGATGCTCTCAGGCCACTGCAGCTGCCAGAGCCAGTGCTTGGGTATTTGCTTGTGGTGGCTGTGTGTTTGTCCAGCTGGTTTTTTGAACTCGTGGGAACCTGTGGCATTGGAGTGTTTAATGGATTAAGGATGTATATACTAGTTTTGAAGGCTCCTACCTGACCTTTTGATTGCTCCTGGCTCTGGTATTTTGAGAGACAGTGAGGATATATACTGTTCAGTGTATAAAGGATCTTTGTCCTACCTCAGTAATCCCTTTTGTTAAGATGAAACTGCTGATCTTTCCTTTTTCATCGTCTGTATTGCCTTCTCTACCTTTTGATGAGAGAAGGAATGAGATGAGCTCTAGTCCTTATCTGCCTGGCATCTGACCACGAACAGACAGTGCTGTAATGCTGTTTTGTAGTTTGTTTTATTGGTATTCCCAAAATTTGCTTTTTAAAAAAAAAATTAAATAATCTTGTAACACCAGCAAACGTCACCTCAACCTTCCATCTCCTTTGCGAGGTTATTTATCAGTATATAGCACATCACATATTCACTGATGTGGTGCCTGGCAGCTGCAGGCAGACCCTGTTGAAGCACCCTCTGTTTGCAAACATTTCTATGTGGAATTTGGGTAGTTACTCTGCCTGTGATGGTTTATTCTCTGTGGTGATAACAAGGAGGTGGGTTTCATCCCTCTGTCTTGTCTTGTCATTGACTGTACTTTTTGTCTTTGAATTGTTTCATTATTTAATCCCATCTAACTTTCTTTATAATTTGCTGTTGATGTCAATCTGACAGAAATATCTTACTTGCCTGTTTTGAATGCTGAGCCTTAATGAATACATTGAGAGTTTTTTGAAACATTTCTAATATTCCAAGACATGTTTAAAAACTTCTGTCAGGGGACAGGGCCTGGCCAGCTTGGATTTGTGAGCTGCATCTGCTCTGTGTTGGTGTGTGGAGCTGCGCTGAGCTTGTGGAGCTCTGGCTTGAGCCAGTTGTGTCAGTGCTCCCTGGAGGCACCAAGTCTGACAGTCTTCCCATGCTGGAGAGAAATCCATGCTCCAGCTGGGGCTGGAGACAGGGAACAGACTGGAATAGGGCAGTATGGATGGGCAGGGGCTTGTGTTCAAATGGGACCTCCACCCTGCAGTGGCAGGGCAGAGCAGATGTTTTTCTAACTCATCTACTCACCTGTAATAGAAGCTGTTTAACTTCTCCCTTGTTACTGGACTCGTCAAAGTAATAATTGTTCCCATTTGAACACAAGTCAAGCATCCAGTTTATTCCAAGAGAAGAAAAATATTTAACAAAAGCTCCCCTTTTATGTCACATCATTATTGATAAATAATTTTTCATTTTAAAATGGGCCAGTGCAACCAGTAACAATAATATGGTTTGGGATTTCATGTTCTTAAAGTGGTTTTTTTTGTAAAGTTCTGCTTTTCAGCCCTGCTGAATGATGCTGTCAGTCTATTATATTAGTTATAATTTCAGTTTATGGTAATTATGAAGTATTTCATGCTTTTTATTTGCATTCTTTATTTTAGCATTACCATGTTTATTCCCTAGGCATGATAGCCTTTTAATTAAACTTGTCTGGTGATTTAGAAAAAGTCAGTACTGATTTCTTGTGTGTTTTTTTTTTGCTTGTGTTCCCATTCTCAGCTATCTGCCGTTACCCTTTGGGGATGCACGAGGGGACCATAAGGGATGAAGACATCACTGCTTCCAGCCAGTGGTACGATTCCACAGGACCCCAGTATGCACGGTGGGTTCATCTCTGGCAAAAAAATTAATGCTTTTTTTCCCCTTCTAGATACCCAATACATGACTGAGGAAGATCCCCCACCCTTAAAAGCTGTTTGCTTCTCTTGGTCACTGCTCCCATGTTAAATCTAGTTGGTGCAGAGTGGAAGGACCAGGGGCAGTGGTCATGGTTACAAGCTGTAATACAGGAAATTCTGATTAGAGGTTAAGGAAAAAAAAATGCCTCCTGCATGAGAATGAAGTGGTGGGACAGGTACCAGAGAGGTGATGTCCCAGTGTTTGGGGGTGTTCAAGGCTGTCCAAGGCCTTGAGCAACACACTGTGGTTGGAGTTGGCCCTGCTGTGAGCAGGAGATTGGACTTGGAAGCTCAGTGGCTGCTTCTGACCCTCATCTTCCTGCAGTTCTGTGCATAAAGCTCCAATGGATTTGTGACTTACAGGTCAGTCAGGGACAGTGCCCCTGGGATTCTTGTAGAGTGCTTTAAACCAAATCATAGGAAATCCTTTATAAGGATGAACTTTTCAACAGCATCCTATTGAGGAAATGGGCTGTGCTCACTCTGGCTCAAAACCTGGGAACTGCAGTTATGGAATTGTTAAGAAGCAGCTAAAGGACTTTCCTTCCCTATCAAGCAGGACTACAGTGTTTGTCATAAGCTTGGCTTTTCACTTTTTGTCACTTCACTTCTCTCAAAGCTACTAATCAACTGATGATTCACAAAACAGTTACAAAGGTGAATTTCCTTAGAATTTTATGAATGCGAGTTTCCTTAGAATTGTTTGTAGTGATGATGCCAAATACTCTTACAGTTTTGGTGCAAACCAGGTAGGAATTTCACATTAACTATGGTATTTTTAGGAAGTAATTTAGGCAGTCCAAAAATCATAATTTTCTACTAGTGCTTGGTCATAATTTTTTCTTAGTCTGGAGTAGAGCAGGGATGCTGTGTTTTAGCGGAGCTTGGACGAGCCTGTGGGCCTGAAAGCTGGGAGACTTATTTCGTCCTCTGTGTTGTGCCTTATGTCCAATTCTGCAAACACTTTGGGCTTCATTTGCCATCTGTTACCATCATCCCTTTGCCAGGGCAGCTGGATGTCCCCAGGGTGAAGATGTCAAGGTGCCCTCTGTCCGACTTCATTTGGTTAGAGGTCACAGTTGTCCTATGCAGATATTTGTCCCTGACATTTCACAGCCACTTTTCCTGCATTTTTACAGCTTTTTACTTGCTACTTCAGTGTGAGAGAGTCTTGAACAAACAGCTGACCTACCAGAGACTAAAATCTTCTCCAGCCTGAGCCTGGGCCTTCAGTGTGTCCTCCTGGGTACCACCTTCCTTGATGCCCAGGGGCTGGCACACCGATCCCATCAGTTAGAGATGGATTGCTGTCTGAAAGGCAAGGGCACTTCAAGGCCTTGCTGTTTGCTGGGAAATTTCTGTTGCTAAAAAACCCACACTTTTTTTGATGTCCAGATAAATTATTCACCCCTACAGCTCCCACCACCTTGTGGCCTGTGCAGCTGAGCCCTTGGCAGCCTGGGCCAGGTGGTCCCTGCAGTGGCTGGTGCTCTGCTGGCCTGTGGACTTATGGAGTCACAGGCTGGTTTGGGTTGGAGGGACCTTAGACCACCTCATTCCACTCCCTGCCGTGGGCAGGGACACCTTTCACCGGCCCAGATTGCTCCAAGCCCCATCCAACCTGGCCTTGGACACTTCCAGGGATCCAGGGGCAGTCGCAGCTTCTCTGAGCAACCTGTGCCGGGGGCTCCCCACCCTCCCAGGGAACAATTCCTTCCCAATATCCCATCTAACCCTGCCCTCTCTCAGTGAGAAGGCATTCCCCTTGTCCTGTCCCTCCAGGCCCTTGTCAGAACTCCCACACAGCTCTCTGGGAGCCTCTGTAGGCACTGGAAAGGGTTTTAAGTTGTCCCTGGAGCCTTCTCTTTTCCAGACTGAACAACCCCACCCAACCTTTTATTTCGAAGGACAAATGCCTTAATCTTTGCAGCTGGTGCCACAATGTTCTTGGAAGCAGAGACCTTCCCATCACACACCCAGCAGTGTCTGATGGCAGAAGGAAACGTGAAAGGAAATGTGTTGAGATGCCCTAGAATAGTTTGTAGACGGGCAGAGCTTTTCTTGCTGAAATGCACTTTTAAGACTTTTCCTCTTGGTGCTTGGTAGAGCTGCAGGAGGTGGTGGAGCAGGAGTTCAGGCCTTACCATGAGGGGTTTAGGAGCAGGGAGGGTGCACTTTACCAACAAGGTGCTACAAAGCAGTGAGCAGGGTGGTTGTTTCTGATCAACATGACTGTAGGTGTCGGGGAAAGAAATTACTGCAAGTAGTTAATGAAAGACACCTGAAACTGAGGAGTTGTTCTGAATTGCCTACAAAGTCTCAGCTGACCTTCGTCCCAAAGAGCAGGGGTATTTGGTAGCCATCTGCCAGGTCTCTCTTGCTGATTTGGTTGCTTCCTCCCAGTCCTCAAAGTTTTGGTGTTTCCTGGGTTGCTGGGAAGGCTAGATCCCTTGAAAATGCCATTTGTTTTTGATGTGCTTGGTTTCCCCCAAAGGTTACAAAGGGAAGAGGGGGATGGAGCCTGGTGCCCAGCCGGCTTGTTGCAACCAGAAGATGTCCAGTTCCTTCAGATTGACCTGCACAAGCTGTTTTTCATCACCCTGATTGGCACTCAGGGCCGTCACGCCCGCGCCACGGGCAAGGAGTTTGCCCGTGCCTACCGGCTGGACTACAGCCGGAACGGGGAGCGCTGGATCTCCTGGAAGGACCGCCAGGGCAGGAAGGTGAGTGTAGTGGGAGCACTGCTGGAGCACACAAGGCAAGTCTCACACCTGGACTGTAGAAGGCACGTCCTGTACATCCTGCTTTGTTCTGACTCCTCGCTGTCAGGTTCTGCCGCAGTTCCCTGTGTGCTGCTGGACTGTTGCTCCCCTGACTTGATGCCCCAAACCACAGCCATTGCTGTGATGGAAAGCTGTGGCTCTACACTGCCTTTCTGTCCCTGTTCTAAACATCTTGAGAGTGTCCCTCTACCAGCCAGAGGCTTGCTTTTAAATTGGAAGCTGCAAAGCAGTTGCCCACTCTGGGATTGAAAAAGGGAGGGGGCGCCAGGGAGTGGAGCGGAGTTTCTGGGTGTCTCATAGTGTTCAGTGTAGGGAGAAACGAGGAGGGAGGAGTGTAGGGAGCAGGAAATGTGCTCAACACACTGAGAGGCATCACTGCTCACCACAGTTGTCTGGTGCTGCCTCTGGACCTGAGTACACAGCTCGGTGCTGGCTGAGCTCCGCTCCTGTTCACAAGCCTTTGTTAAACTTCCCCTGGGAAGGAATCCCTGTCTCTCCTGGCAGCTCATCTGACTTGGTCCCCCTGCCTCAGGCTGGCTTCTGGAGTCTGAGGACCTAAGCCAGACTAGAAAGGTGCTGGTGATGTTTTCCTGCACTGGGGGTGCTTTGGAAGTCACAGCAGGGTCAGTAGTGCAGTATTAGGTAACAGCTTCTGGCTTGTTAATGAATTATTTGCTCCCTCAGACCTTTGAGCTGTTTGGCCATTACCATTGTCTTGCCCATCCCTCACATTTTGGTGTGTGCTACAAACACTGTGTTTGCAGGATGAGAGGGGAAGTTTAAACTCCCTGGAGTTAACTCTGTCAGTACTTTTGTAGGTGAAGTCTGTCTGTGTTTTGAGTTATACCAGAATTCAATTGGTTACACTGTCCACAAGCAGTTAAATGCCCCCTGTCTGCCACCCCAGGCATGTGCAGAGCAGTTCTTGGGGCTCAGGACTGTGGTAGTGTCAGGTGTGATGATTTAGTAGGGATCAGCTTTGGCAAGATCTCCCTCTTAAGCCCTAATAGGGTAACGTGCATGTACTCAGCTGTGTGATGCTATGAATTGAGCCATTTGTTCTGCATCTGTGGAAGTCCACACTTATTCTGTCAGTGTGTGTAGCTGTTCCTCATTACATGAAAACAGACAGTTTTTCCACCTGGTATCCCTGCAGAAGATGCTTCTGCTCCTCCTGGTCTGGACATGCACAATGGGGTGCAATTCCTGCCATTTCACCTCCTCTGAAAAATGACTTTCCGTAAAACGTGTTTTTCATAATGTGTCACCAGTAAATGGTGTGTTCCGTCAGTGAATCCATATTTCAGAGGTGTTGCTGTCTGGTCAAATAACTTGTTAAAAATGTCCTGTAAAATCATTCAGGCTTTGGAATGAGGTACAGGTGAAGGTGCAAGATCCCAGTGTACTCCTTTGTATTAGGAAGGCGTCTTCCAGTCCTGCAGCTGCTGGATGCCCAGTCACTTGCCCACCTTGGCATCTCTCTGTCCAAGGGATCACACAAATGGTTTCAGGCAGAAAACTCCACCCTCTTTCCAGTGCTGCCCAGTTTCACAGCTGCAGCACTTACTCCTCTCCAGCTTTTATTTGCTCACTAAAGGCAAAGAGTCAGTTTGGTGTCCCCTTTTCTCTCACTCCAGCTGAGGATGGTCCCTTCCGTTGTCACTGATGTTGCATGTGCTGTGCTGTGAAGTCCTGGGCCCTCCTCAGATTGTGGTATCAGCCACTGCTTCATTCCTGACACTGGGAGCACTGGAATCAGTATGGCCAGGACTGGAAACCAGTGCTGAGTTTGTTCCACACACAAGGGATTCACCTTGGGAGTTTTAGCCCTGGATAACTGCTCAGGAGCAGCAGCCCCATGGTGTGCAGATGCTACACAAGGTGTTTCTTTGCTTCTCTCAGAAGACAGGCAGGATTGTTGGCACTTCTGCTGTGGAGTTCATGCCCAGGTGCTTGTTTGTGAGAGTGGGGCTGAAGCTTTCTCCCTCTTCCTCTGTCCATCTGGGACTTTTGGCCTTGACATACCTGTCACCTTAGAAATTCCCTGACAAACAGCTGACTCTGGAGGGTCTGTCCAACTCCTGTGAGGAAGGCATAGAATACTCTGCTGTATGCTGGGGTTGTGTCTCCTGTCAGCATGGCCTTGTTGGGCCAGCCCGGGTGACTTCCAGGTCTCATGTTGTAGGCCACCAGAAAGAGTTAATCAATGTCACCTGGTTCCTGAAGACAGGAATTACTGAGGTGTCCCTGCTCTCTTGGGAGAAGTCATGGGGGTTTCTCCTAGGAAGAGAGATGCTGAGGGGCTGCAGGTTAAAAGCCTGTTGAGGAGCTGATGAGGATGAGGGAGAGCTTAATTTTTGGCTTTCCTTCTCTTCTCTGTGGTCAGCTCCTGAGACTGTGCACCTCTGTAGAGCTGCCCAGCCCTGGGCAGGAGGTGGCCACACCTATTCCATGCAGTCCAGCAGACCTCCAGTGTGGCTGGCTCTTCTTCAGGGAGATACAGTCAGCCCTGAGTGGTTTCTTTTTGTGATACACTAAGATCTTTTACTTCTCAGTGGTCTCTCCAGCCACACTTGCTCTCTGGAGCTCTTCCCTGCTGCCATGGAAAGGAAGCCACCTTTCTGCTCTCTTGCTGACCTCCCTCGTCTTCTAAATTGCCTGCACATCAGCAATTGCAGTCTGTGGGACCTTTTGAGTAACCTCAGCCTGATAATCCTTCCCATTAGTAAGAGGACCCCTCACATGAGTAAATTGGACCTCTGATCTAAGAAGTGTTCATAGTTTTGTTTCCGTAGGTTCAAATAATTTCTAAAAAAATCTCTTGGGCACTTTGTGTCCACTGCTGGGGGACTGAGAGCCTCAGCTGTTTCCACACACGCAAAATAAGGAGTGGGCTGTTCCCAGAGCTATAGTGGCACTGAGAGAAGGGGACAGTGGCAGTCCCTGCCCTGTTACACTGCACTGCAACAGGATGGGGTGGCTGGTGATGCTCAGCACTTCAGTCCAAGATCTCTCCTGTGCAGCTGTTGGTGGTTTCATCCCCCAAACACTGCAGCACATTTTGTTGGCTTATAGAGAAAGGACATCAGGACCCTCCACCAGGTAACTGGTGATAAGGGCAAGCTCTCAGTCACCTGTTGGAATGTACATGGAGACTCACTTGAAGGAAGAGGTTACATCGTAGTACCTGGAGCTCTCTGCACAGTCACCTCCCACCTGCCCCTCTCCTCTCCCTCAGTACTGCCTGGTGGGGGTCTCTGGGCAAGGAGTGGAATGGCAGTGCCCTTCACCCCATAAGCCACATACCAGGGGCTGTGAGGCTCTCTCTGCTCCAGGTGATCCAAGGCAACATCGACACGTACGACGTGGTCCTGAAGGACCTCCGGCCCCCCATCATCGCACGGTTCATCCGCGTGATCCCCGTCACGGAGATGCCAATGACTGTCTGCATGAGGGTGGAGCTCTATGGCTGTGTCTGGTATGGTAAGTACCCATTTCCATGCCCCTCACTGGAAATAGTCCTTGCACAACCCTCGCTGGGACTCCGCTGTGTCCCCACGTGTGCAGAGGGAATCCCAGGCCCACGGAGCTGCTTCTGGTGGTCCACACCATGTATAGGAGGGCCATATGGACAGAGGTGGTGAAGGCTGCTGCTGCTGCTGTATTTCTGAGGTGTATGGCCTTCTTTTTTAGATGGTTTGGCATCCTATAGCATCCCTGAAGGAGGGACAATAGCGGCTCCTGGCTTCCCCATCGTGTATCTGAATGACTCGACCTATGATGGCTACCAGGAGCGCAGGTGGGAGAAGTTCTCCTGTTCTCTCTCTGTCACTGTGCAAATTCCCTTCTTTCCTACTCACCCTGTGATGAGTGTCTTGTATCCCAGACACTTCTTTGAGACCTCCAGAGCTGCAAGTTAGACACTTCTTCTTCAAAGCATCAAGGCTTTGTTATTCCAAGCCCTTTGACACATTGTTAGTTGGTGTTTTAAAGGAGGGCTCAGGATGTATCAGATTCATTTCCCTCAGCTGGCAAAGGCTGTTGGCTGGAAAGAAATAACTTTTTGATTATTGAAAGGTATTGCTTCTCTTTGAAGGGATGAGTGTGCTCTCAAATAGCTAAGTGTTCTCTCTGTTCATAGCTTCCATCTCTACATGATGTGATGATAGTCCTGATGCCTGGTTGTCTTAAAGCCCTCATGGCTCTTGGTCTCTAATTATGACCATTTTCCTTGCCCTGATTTCTCTGCTGGTTCAGGTAGAGCCTTAAGCTGTCATTGATACTGCACATCTTAAGTTGCTGCTGCTCTTCTGTTGCCCCAGGCTGGAGTGGCAGATCTGGCTGGACCTTCTCCCTGTGCAGTCCCAGTGTCCCTGGAGCAGAGGAAGGTCCTTCCCCTGTTCATTGCCCGTGTTCCTTCTGCAGTTTGATCCCTGACCTGCCCTTCCTGGCAAACTGCATCTCGAACTGTTGCAGGAGGTCTCCAGGGTAAACTGAGCATCCAGGAAAGTGCACAACACCTGAACTCCAGGCCTGCACTTGGTACCTGGGAGCTTCTGGACAGATTTGAGATACTGTTTTTGAAAACAGAGCTCTGATGGTCTTGAAATCACTTGAAAAAGTGCATCATTCCCTGTGAGAAGCTCCAGGTCAGCAGAGGCATCACTGCCCATGTGATATGAGAGGATGGTTGCTGATTACTCACTGTAAAGATTTCTTGGGTGTGATGCTTTTGGAGTCAAAAAGCCTAAAGTAACTGGATTTAGGCAGCTTATTACAAGGTCTGTTCATTTTTCACATCACTGAGATGACTTAAGTAGGATGGGAGTTGTGCAGGTGTCTCTGTTTTACCCAGTGGTTGACTCTCCTGGGAGGAGGTGCATTGAAGCTTTATCTGAAATGTTAAATAACTGACTGAACTCAGACATTTAGTGTAACCACTTTCTTTGCTGTAAATACATGTTTGAGTGTGTTTCAATGGCTTGAAACCTCAGGCAAATTTGGGTGTGGGTATCCAGGGCAGGAATTGCCTGATGAGTGATCTGGCAGTGTCTCTTCAGTGACCAGGTGTCATCTGTTGACTTAAGGTGTTTTTCTTGTATGTCCTCTTTCAGCTGTCATTAACTTTCTGTACATTTTTACTCTTGCCTAAAGTTTTTTATGCTTAAAGGTGATTTTTTTTTTTTTTTGGCTAAGCTTATTTGTTTTCTGTCATGCTGTGGGAATTACATTCTCCATACTTGTAGGATGTTGTAAAATACCAGGTGGCAATGTCTTTATATATTAATAGCTGATATTTTCAAGGTGTGCTGATATAGTAGAACTTGAATATATATTAAGAAAAAAGGTTTTATGTGCAGGAATGAGTAGCTGTTGCACGTAGCTGTCCAGCACTGCTTAGGAAGTTGGGTCTGCTGGGGAGTGTCAGGGAGCTGCAGATGTAGGTACAAAACCCAACTTACTAAGCAAGGACTCTCTGTAAGTACTTAACTTCTGGCCTGGAAGAGGGATCCTGCCTCTTCCAGCTGTTAATCCTGGTTTGGAGTCCAAAGTCATGTGTACCTGTATTCTAGTGACAGGGGGCTCAGCAGGGATGGGCTCAGCCCAGCCTGGATTACAAAGGCTGCCCAGAGACAAGTGACTGAAACCTGGTCCAGGGATGGAGTTCAGGCACTGACACAGCTGAGCTTTTGCACTTTCCTTGCTGCAGGACAAGGGACATGGTAGGGATGACTCCCAGAAGGGCCAGGAATGTGCCATATTGGCATCTTCTGCTCTGGAGCAGTACTGGAAAACTATATAATGGGCTCTGCACCCTCAGATAAGAAGTGGAATGAGGCATGGTCTTTGCAAAGAGTCTGATCAGCCTTGGAAACAGCCAGTAACACTCTCCTCTTGCACAAGAAGAAGTGCCAGAAATGACCCCAGTTAGAACTGGCTGTGGCTGAGTGAGCTGCTCGTGGTCTCATTACTCACCTTTGCTCCTTTTCTGTGCCTGCCTGCAGACCTTTCCCCTTCGTTCCCCCAGCACAGGATGGAACAGCGTTCCTCCCATGCAGCCCCACGGGGAAGTGCTGCAGTTCTGGCTCTCTTTGGAGAACTCAGGGTGTCACTTTCTGTAGTGTCAGTTTTTGTTCTTGAGATGTTCTGTGCTTGTAGCTTGGCTTTGTCGCCAGTCCTCGATCCCAGTGCAAAAACTTCGGGCTTTTCCCAAGCTGGGTAAGATTTTAAAAGCCCAGCCCAACCAAATTCAAAGTGATGCTGCTTAAGGACAGTGAATGTGTTCTTGTCCAGGGTGGTTTGAGAGTGAATTAGTCCTTTGCTGGCACCAGTTGAAAGCGCCGTGTGCTGTCTCGGTGGAGCTCTCCTGCTGCTGCCCGGGCTGACTGTTGGCTCTCCCTTGGCAGGCACCTGTACGGGGGGCTGGGCCAGCTCACGGATGGGGTGCTGGGCCTGGATGACTTCACCCAGAGCCACCAGTACCGCGTGTGGCCGGGCTATGACTACGTTGGCTGGAAGAACGAGAGCTTCAGCACGGGCGCTGTGGAGATGGAGTTCCAGTTTGACCGACCGCGCAACTTCACCTCCATGAAGGTAAGGCAGGCTGGGCCCTCTCCCCTCTCCTGGAGGGTGGACTTGGGCTCTGGCTGCTTCCAGTTTGCCCCTTTGGGTCATAGAATTGTAGAATGGTTTGGGTTGGAAGGGACCTTGAAGCTCATCTCATTCCGCCCCCTGCCATGGGCAGGGAGATCTTCCACTAGACCGGGTTGCTCCAAGCCCTGTCCGACCTGGCCTTGTGTCCTCTTCCCAAAGCAGGAGGATACAGGAGGTGCCTGACAGCTGAATTTGAGCAGATGTCCCAAGTTGCCAGTGTAGAAAGGTGAAGCAGGGGAGCACTTGCCTCTCCAGAGCTCAGGCGCTCTCCTTTGAGCATGTGGTTTAAAAGAATTAAAAACAGACACCTGAAGGAGTGTTAAGGCAGCCAAGATGGATTTAGGATCTAGGCTTTATTGTCTAGGGACTGCCTGACCCTTGAGGTACAGGAATGTGGTCGTGCTTCCATTTGACCAAGCATTTCTCTGGATGCCTCAGTCTGTGCTTGTGCTGTGGGAAATTATTTAAACACACAGGAAAAGCACGAGCTGAACTTTGAGTCTGTAGTAAACAGCAGGATCTTTTAAAAAGGATTGGTGGCTTTTCTTGTAGAGATTTCAAATGAAGGAGAACCCACCACATCCTTAAGTAAATTGTTTTGGTGGTTACTTACTCTGGTTTTATTTTGTCTATTTTTAACTTGCAAGCGTTGGCTCTTCGCCTGCTTTCGCTGGCAACAATAGGAGTCCTGCCTTCCCTGAGATCTGCCTGTGCACTGGGATTAAACCACTCTCTTAATCTTTGCTTCATTAAACTAAGTTGGCTGGACTACTCAGTGCCTTCCTGGTGAGATCCAGGGTCATTTTGGGAGCTATCATCCAAAGCTTTCTGTCTTTGCTGGTATTTTTCTGGAGGTACAGAATCTGGATCTGGATCCAGGCTTTCCATCAAATTGCACAAAAGAATGGGACCAATTTCCTGCTTTTGGATGATCCCTCTTTGTTTATGGATCTTGTGATGATCTTAGTCCTCCAAACCAACAGAGAGGGAGCCAGTGGTCATTGAGATTTGGTATCATGCTAAAAGTCAGTTCCAAATTACTGGTGTCCAGGATAAAAGTCTAGTGTGGAAAGTACCACTTAAATTTTGTCCCTGAGTTCACTACCCTGACATGAGTCAGTCCTGAAAGCTTCAGATTATTTTAGGAAACTCCCTCCCTCTCTTTTAATTTAATTTGTTGCTTGTGATTCTGCTGTCTCTCCCAGATCATTGAAAAAGGTAGCAAATAATTTTGAGCTAGGTTTCCATTCCTGTTTTATAAACACCAGGAGAAGAATTAGTGCCTTAAAATTTGTAAAAGTTACTAGCTGACAATGTTTAATCAAATTACTATAATACATGAGTCCATACTATGCTAATTGGAGACAGATGCTGGGAGTAAATCAAAGCCTTCCAAAAGTCTGTCATGTAAACACAACCATCCTGATCAACCAAACACATCAGCTTATAAAAACAGCTACTTCATCTTCTTCCATCTAGTATTTCATTACAAAGCTGTTTTGATTAGCATAAATTAGTCTTCATTATTCATTCAATGTTGCCTCTTTCAGCTTTGCATTTATTTTGTACAGGCCAGCTGGTCTGTGAAGGATTTTTCTATCCTCATACCTGGTAGCTTTATCCCAGTCCTCTGAACTTCCCCAGTATCCAAGAAAGTATTAAAAATAAATGTTAGCAAGTATTCCAACTGCATTGCAAATTACTTAGGCTTGAATATTGTGAAATTGGACTTGAGTAGGAGGTGTTTGGAGTAGAAAGTGTCTCTGTATCAGTCCAAGTTGTGAACATATCCAGCTCCTGTCCAAATATGGCCCAAATCATATATTCCAGGCATCAGGCTTTCCTGCCTTGTTATGGATGACTGTTTCTCCTTACTGAATAATGTTGTCTAAGCTTCATCTGTTCCTAATTATATGCAAATACCCCTCTTTTGTCTTTTTCCTGCTCATCAGGCCTGTTCTCCTCATTAAAGCTTCAGTGCTATTCACTGCAGGACCTTGCAGAGGCCAAGCAATTAATGGGGTTCAAAGCTGTGCATCGTCTGGAAACTGTTGCTGTCACAGTGGCAACGTACTCCAGTCATTAGGAAATAATTCCTAGAGTTCTGGGGAGGGTTGGAGCACAGTGGCTATGGGAATGGAGCAGACTGAGGGATTCTGAAGGCTTCAAGTCACCTTATTTCTTCTGGTTCCTCATCACTGGCCACAGTGCCAAGATCCTGTGGTCCAGATCTTCGGGTGTGCAGGGCAGAACTCACTGGTGTGTGTGTGTTAAAAAGGAAGCAAGGTGAGGCTTACACTGAAGGCACAGTGGTACAGCACAAAAGATGCTTCCAAGCCTGGTCTCTCTTCCCAAAGCCTCCTGCCTTGGAGGTGTGGGAGGCCTGGTAGGGAGTGCCAGGTGTTTGGTGCTGGTGGCTCAGCAGTGCCACAGCCTGGGAAGACCGAGGTGGTACCTTTTGGTTTGGGTGCAGCCCAGGAGTAGGGAGGGAGAAAATTGCTCCCAGCTCCTGGAGGGTAAACCAGACCTCTGAGGGAGGTGTGAAGGCAGCCTGAAAGCTGTTTGTGAAACACTTGGAAAGCAGATTATGTGGAGCTGTATGTGGGAGCTGAGAGAGGACACCTCTGTCCCAGTGAGGCAGCACAGTGAGTGCACTGAAATTCCAGTGTCTTTAGCTAAACCACCACTGGAGCAGAGACAGCCTGCTGGTGAGCCCCCAGGAGAGGCTGATGGATGCAGCCTTACAGCATGGTTTCCCTAAAACCCAGATCCTTAAATGTCTTCAAGGTGCAACCACAGCAGCACAACTGCTGTATGTCAGGGGAATTTCCTCTTGAGCTTGTACTGGTTTGTGGGTTGTTTTGGTTTGGTTTTTTTAAGAAATTAGCTTGGACTGCAGGTGCTGAAGGCTTTTTAAGTGCTAAAAAAATTTGGACAACAGGGTCTCCATTAGATAGGTTTATTGGCACAGATAAATTGTGATACCTGGTAGCTCAAGCTGGTGCCTCAAAAGAGCGGGACCATGGACAAAGAAATCCCTGGGCAATTACACCTTTACAATCCAAATGCCCCCATCCCTAACGCAAATCTGGACCAAGAGCAGTGTCAGGGTCTGGGCTCTTATCACTCTTGGTTGTTTCACTGTTTCATTACCAAGTGGTTGCCACATGTTCACCTTCACCTTGATCTCTGAGGTGGGTTTTGGTCAGTTCTGTAGTCAGTGTTGTAACATGGTTGTTACAGTTCATAGACCACGATCTGTCCACTCCAGCTGTTAATTTTCAGTAATATTTAAGATGCAGCTTTGGTCTATTCTAACTATTATTAATGATCAGGTTATCTTCCAGGTTTTCTACAATCCATCTTTACTGGTATTAATGATCAGATTATTAACTCCATCTTTGATCTACACAACAGAACCGTGTAGTTCAGAAAAAATTCAACCTGTGGTCTAACAATTCCAGCTACTTATGTCAAGCAAGCACTTAGCTATTCAAATAATACCAAATTTTCACCACTAAGGGTCCAGAGCTTAGGAATGGTTTTTCTTTCCCCTCTTAGGTTATATGTTCAGGGAGAATTGATCTGTGAGGCTTTAGATTAGTACAGGGTTTATTGGATTGATTTTTATATGGTCCTTTTGAAAATCGGGCTAATATTGACCATTAATGCAGCTTTTACAGTTCCAAACTCTACCTGCTTCAGAATAACTGTTTGCACAGATGTTCTCATTGCACACTGTTGAGCTATGCTGGAACAAGTCATTCATTCTGTATTCATACAGGGCGATACTGGGAATGGAAAATCCACATGAATAGAAATTCCTTGGGGCTTGATTTAGGTGTCAGTAAATCTGTGGTTGATGGATGTGCTCTCTTCTTCCAAGGTGCATTGTAACAACATGTTTTCCAAGGGGGTGAAGATTTTCCAGAGGGTGGAGTGTCTGTTCAAACCACGCCTGATTGCAGACTGGGAGCCCGAGCCCGTGGGGGTGGCCACGGTCCTGGATGACAAAAACCCCAGCGCCAGGTTCGTGACCGTCCCCCTGAACCAGCGCGTGGGCAAGGCCATCCTCTGCCGCTTCTACTTCGCCGACACCTGGATGATGATGAGCGAGATTTCCTTCCAGTCGGGTGAGTGTCCCCTGGCCGGGCACATCTGGAAAAGCACAGGGAGCAGAAGAAGTGTGGGACACATGGGGGGAAGGCACTGGTGGGCTACAGGACAGCAAGGATGGGGTGGCACGAGCACTGGAAGGGCAGTGCAGGGGCAGAAAGGTCCAGTCTGCAGTGGAAGCTTTTCAGGCTGCTGCTGATGCACATGTGTAGAAGCATGGCCAAGGCAACCAAAAATGAGGCTATAGAGAACTTTTAAGGCAGTTCATAGAGTCACAGAATATACAGAGTTTGAAGGGACACACAAGGACCATTCAGTCCAACTCCTGGCCCTGCACAGACCCCCCAACAATCCCAGCCTGTCCCCCGGAGCATTGTCCAAACCCTCCTGGAGCTCTGGCAGCCTTGGGGCTGTGCCCACTGCCCTGGGCAGCCTGGGCAGTGCCCACCACCCTCTGGGGGAAGAACCTTTGCCTGAGATCCAACCTGACCCTGCCCTGGCCCAGCTCCAGGCCATTCTCTTGGGTCCTGTCATGAGCAAAGAGATCTGTACTTGCCCCCGTGCTTCTCCAGTTGCCTGCTGGTTATGAGGTTGATTTTTTACTTCTCTTTACTAAGTATTTTGTTATGAATAATTTTAGTGTTTCTACAGATGATGTTCAAGTCAGCAGATTATTAAAAATGAGAGGCTGACTTTGTTTTTTCTCAAGTCTTAAATATGACACAGAAGTGAGTGCCATGAGGTGCTTTAAAAGGCTCTGGAAGGGAAAAGATAAGACTTCTGGAGAAAACCACCAGCACTGATGGTGAAATGGTCTGACTGCAGATTTCTCTAATCAGCTGCAGTGAGAGGACATTCCTGAGGCAGGAATGCTCTGGGTGCTGCTGGTTGCTGACTTTGCTAACAGCAGCCCCTCCTGGCTACCCTGCCACATGCAGGACTAGTCAAAGTGTTGGTCCAGCCTGGGATGGGGATCCTTAGGTTGTGCCAAAATGGAAAAAAGGCTCTTGTCCCAGTCCCCTGTATCTGGCTGTGCTCAGGGAAGGTCCTGCACACGCTGCTGTGCTCAGCCCCCTGTGCTGCTCATTCCTGCAGGTGTGCTGGGAAGTGTCAGGAATCTCTGCTCACACTCTTCCTGCCCTGCTGGGCCTCAGCCCAACTGGGATTGCAGGGACTGCTGGCAGGGGCAGGGAGGTTTTGTTGCACTGACACGTTCCCTTCCCTTCCACAGACATGGAGAGCGTGAATCCCAATTTTGTTACGGCAGCAACAAGCACGACGGATGTTCTGGAAGCAGAGTACAATGTTACTGAGGGGACTTGGGGTAAGGACTTGTGTCCCTTAGCCATGCCAGGGGCTCACGGTGATGTCCTAGTTAATGTGGTCCCTCCCTCCATTTCTGGAGATGTGGGAATGGCCTAGTTATTGCCCTCATGCACAGGGCAGCATCTAAAAGTCCTTGGAGCCTCAGCTGGCTGGGGCTGCTTTGGAGTGTGGGCTGAAGGCATATGAGAAGCCAGTGAAGCTCTGAACACTGTCTGCTCTAGTGTGGATCCCTTGCAGAGTCTGTTCTGCTAAGGGCAGTCTTTGATTGCAGAAGTTCTCTGCACAAATTTTAACTGGGAAAAACAGAAGTTCTGATAAGAGCAACATGTGAATGCAGGTACAATGGTAGTGCTCAGGGAGCTGCCCAGGATCTTCCTGTAGCAGTCTGCAGGAGGTTGGCTAGCACAGGTAACAACCAGTACTTTAATTCCGGGTTCTTCTCTGTGCCTCTGTGATTGCAGAAACCACATCTTCTGTAACCAGCACCTGGATAGGAGAGAAGGCAGAGGACTCCAATACCTCCATCCTCGTGGGCTGCCTTGTGGCTATTATTCTGCTACTCCTGATGATTATAATAATCATTCTTTGGAAACAATATGTTCAGAAAAGGCTGGAAAAGGTAATGCAACGGGGCTATTTTGCAGACACAAGTTCAGTACTAATCCTTAACCCTGATGAGCTCAGAATTGTGGCAAGCACAGGGTTTCCCCAGCTCCACAGAGCAGCTAGAAGCTGTTCTCACAGCAGGGGAGGATGCCAGCCCTATCCAAGATGTTACTGGAAGTTGCTGTGCTTGCAGCCAACACGTTACTTAACAGCTGAGCATGGCTCAGTGCTTCTCCCTCCCGCAGGCCCCGCGTCGAATCCTGGAGGAGGATGCCACTGTCCGCCTCTCCTTCTACAGCTACACCATTGCCAACAACCAGACCCAGATCCACCAGTCAAATCCCACCTATGAACGTGCTTTCCCACTGGATTTGGAATATCACCAGCCGGCTACGCTACTCCAAAAGCTTCCAGAGCTCTCCCAAAGTGCGGAGGATTCAGGTAATATTGTCAGTCTCTAGAAGTTACCTGTTTATTCTTCTATTATTTCTGTCAGATTGTAAAATGGGCCACTTCTCAGTGTCTACAGTTCTCATCTCAGACTCCTGTGCAGCACAATACTTAACCCAGGGACCTCAGGCAATATTCTGCAGCTCTGGAACTCTTTGGCTTGTAACTGTGACAGCTGGAGCAGCAGTCCCACTAGAGGGTGGTGGCTTTTATTGTTTTATTTGAAGACTGTTTATACATTACCCAGGTCATCTTTTAGCAGCTGGTTTGGGCAGTCACAGCAGTCACACATTGTTTGTCATGGCAGTGGAGTGGCTGCCTGCAGCACTCTTGGGAGAAGACCTTTAGCACCTTTTTCTTAGAAAAGGCAGAGGGAAATGCAGCAGGGATTTGTCAGCGATGTCCTGGCTTCCAGCCCCCAGAGAGCTTTTGGACCCATATGGAAAGGAGCACTCCAGCAGTGTTTTGTCCTCGGCAATGGCAGTGCTGAGCAGTGAATGGGAGGGCAGTGCCATTCTTGCATTCCTCAAACGCTGACAAGTTGCCAAGATCCAGCATTATACTACCCAGGGAGAGTGGCTGGATTGAGTCAGGCTGTGAATTTGAAGCAGAACAAATGTTCAGTGTAGTATTGCCCATACAGACAGTTAATTCTAAAACATTATCCCGTGGTATTTGTGTGAATAAGCTGTCAGAGAGAGTGGGGTGTGCTAACAGAGGACATGGGAAATGAAAGTCTCCATCAGAATCCAGAGCAAGTTTGACTTTGCAAACAACATCCCTGTGTCAGGTAAGAGGAACAGATTGTATTTAGGATGAATCAGAAACAGAAAATCACTTCAGACTCATGTCTCCATGTCTGGACAAGAACTTTAGCTCTCCTGATGGACTAGAGCAGGCTGTGTTGAACAGGAACTGCTGGTGGCTCACAGGTATTCCAGTGTCTGCAGAAGTGTGGCTTGTTCTGGCTGAAAAGCCCTGGTTAAAACAGGGCAGTGGGTGTCTCTTAGCCCTGGGTAGCAGTTGTGCTGAATTCCCAGAGGAGCTGAGAGGATTGGAAGGGCTTGAATTGGGATTGGCAGCAGTGGGAGCTGGGCCATGGTGGTTCTAAGGGAGTCTGACTCCAGGGGTCTTTGGTTTGCCCTCAGTGTGCAGCGGGGACTATGCTGAGCCCGACCTGACCAAGTCCACCCCTCACCAAGGCTTCCAGAACAATGTCCCCCACTACGCCGAGACCGACATCGTGCACCTGCAGGGAGTCACCGGCAACAACATGTACGCCGTGCCCGCCCTCACCGTGGACTCCCTCACCAAGAAGGACATCTCCGTGGGGGAATTCCCTCGGCAGCAGCTGCGCCTCAAGGAGAAGCTGGGAGAAGGGCAGTTTGGAGAGGTACAGTCCTTCCCTGCCGCTTTTCCACCAGGAGAAAGGAGGTGCCTGGCGGAGCTGAACCTTCTGAGCCGCCCCTTGGTGGGCTCAGGGTTCTGCATTCCATTTTTTCCACAGTGGGGCACTGGCACTGGTTGCCCAGGGAGGTTGTGGATGCCCCAAACCTGGCAGTGTTCAAAGCCAGGCTGGATAAGGCCTTGAGCAACCTGGTCTAGTGAGACGTGTCCCTGCCCATGGCAGAGGGATTTGGAACTGGGCAATATTTAAGGTTCATTCACACCCCTTAACATTCTGTGACTGTGATTTTTAGCTCATGTGTTTGTCCTTGTGGAAGGCTGACCTCCCCTAGGCTGGGCCAGAGGGCCCTGTTCTGCAGCTGTGATGCTCTGCTTGGTACCACAGGAGTCTTTCTTAACAGATGAGCTCTGCAAACTTTTCCTGTTTGCTGTTTGTATCCCTATTAATGAATGACCTTATAGGAAAGGCCTGGGAATGGGAATTTAGTTTCATGTCTTCCATGGACATCCCCAAGGTGATGGCTGTCACCTACCCTTTAGGCATGTGAGTTTGAAAACTCTCTGGAGTCCTGCTGAGATTGATCCTAGCTGTATGAAAACAGCTTTCCCACTCACAGGCAGGTGTTCTGGGGCTGCTCTGCATGCTGACCCAAGCACTGGCAGATACTTCCCAAGCACTGTGGTGCCCTCATTCTCCAGCATTGCTGGCACTCAAGCCCCAATGTGTCAGCAGCCTCAGGCAGCATGATGCACACCTCTGTCGTCTGCCAAGCTTTCCCTTTGCTCCTTGAGCTCCTTTCAAGCTGGGAATGTTGTCACCCTGCCTTTTTTTCTCTCCCTGCTTCATTTCCACACCATCCCTAGCTCCATCCTCAGCAGGTCTTCCCCTCTCCTGCTCTCATTCTTCCGCTCTCTTTTTTTCCTTCCCAGCTTTTGTTTTACTCACAGCCTTAAATTCTACCTGTCAACCACATTTTGGCAAGCACAGCCCTTTACTGGCTGCTTCCTCCTCAGTATGTGCCCATCTTTGTAGTTCCTCCCTTCTGACAGCACACCTTCCCTGTCCCCTCACTTTTTCCTGGCTCACTCTGTGCTGGGAAGGTGCTGACATCCTCATCTTCACCTGGCTGTCAGTGCTGTTGCCTGGATCCTGCCCTGTCTTGGGCTGTGCTCCGAAACAGAGAAAAAAGAAGGAAAGATAACCTTGTTTTGATTCTGGTTTCTCCTTTCCTCTCATCCCTGCCCTTCTGTAACTGTAAGAACTCCTGCTTTGTGTTGATGGGAGATGGCTCTCCCTTCTCCATTTCCCTTGCAGGTGGATTCATAGCCTCTCCCTTCTCTCACAGCACAGGCTTTTTCCCTCACCTTTGCACCTTTGCTGCACCACATTCTCCCATCTCTTCTTCTCACTTCTTTAGTCCTTACCAAACTGCTCGTCACGTGCTGTGCTGCACTGCTCTGGCTCTGTCCTGGCTTGGCTCATTGCTCCTTTCACCTCTCCCCTCAAAGCTTCCTTCCCTTTCAGTCTTTTTTCCCCTTTGCTCCTAACCATCCCCTCCCTGCACCCAGTGACACATTACCTGCATTTGGAATGCTCTATTCCCTTTTCCAGGTCTCTGGTTCCACTTTCACCACAGCAGATTCATTCTCTGTGGAACTGCAGCAGCATCTTTGTACTTTTATTCCTGTTCTACGTGTTTGTCCCAGTTTCTGTGCTGTCTCGTTTTTCTCCTCACCATGTTTGTCACATAAGTTCTTGCTGCTTTCTTTGTGCAAAATTCATCATGCTCCCATTACATTCCTCTCAGTGCTGCGAGCCTGACTGACACATCCAGTCTGCCCCCCTCCTCCAGTCCTTGTTCTATCACACACTCAGGTGTGTGAGCTGCTTTCCCCACCCAGTTCTCCATTTGGATACACATTCTGGTAACTTCTCAAGAAAGTGTATTGTCACCCCTTCTTGTAGAACCCTGGCAGTAATTTTGTCTTTATTTGTTAATTTATCAGAAGTAATTTGGAATTCTGTGTGATCATCAGAGTATTCATCACTTTGTATATGCATAGGTGAGGTGTTCACATCACAGACACACGCTCACATTTTTCTCCTTTTTTTCCCCACCGCCTTTTTCTTTGGAATTAAAGGACTTTGGATAACTGGCTGTAATTCCTGAATGCTCCTCAGTTTAGTCTGAGCAGTGACTCAGGGTAGTTCTGGACTCCTGTGGCTGGTGTGAGGTGCTGTACCTGCCAGCCCTGCTGCAACTCTGCTTTTTGCCTGCACATGCAGAGCAGACCCAGAATACCTCCAGTCCGTGCTGGGTGGACTGGGTTGCCCCAGTAGGCTGCCCCAGTCTGAGATTGTGCAGAATGTCACAGATTCTGTGAAGAAACACACAAGCACAGTGTGTTGGGGACACATCTGGCTGCAAGCCCTGTGCAATCCTGTACCATGTGTCCTGTAGTACATGAACATGTTTTGTGCAGGATCCAGGGCCATCCCATGGGTTATTTCTGATCACATCTGTCACCCTTTTTAGACCATTCCCTTGGTCATTCTGCCAGCAGTGACCAAACCACTGACCTCACTGTGACTGGTTTTCTGCCTGTTCATGCTCTTACAGCTGCCTCTGCCTTGTGCCCTGCAGGTGCATCTTTGTGAAGCTGATGGCCTGCTGGAATTCCTGGGAGTCTCATCCTCAGAATTCACTCACCAACCAGTTCTCGTTGCAGTGAAAATGCTGAGGTCAGATGTCAACAAAACAGCCAGGTAAGTGCACCTCCAATGCCAACCAGCTGGGGAGGAAAGCAAATACTCTCCAAGCAGCAGCTTCGCACAGGTTAACCCTGGGGACTTCTCTGAGTGTCATGTATCTCTGGTGCATATTCCATGCGTTCACAAAGGAACAGGACACCTTGGAGTGGGGGGATAGGAATAGCCATGATGTCAGACTGCAGTGCTGTGTTAATCCTGTTCCCCAGGAAAGGGGTCAGCATTGAACACAAGCACAACCAGCTTTCACCCTTGCTGTGTGCAGAAGTGTAAATAAGAACATACCACTTGTGCTTTCCTGAGACAAAAGAATTCAAACGTGTTTTCTGTTTTACAAGGAATGATTTCCTGAAGGAGATCAAGATCATGTCACGGCTGAAGAACCCAAACATCATCCGGCTCCTGGGCGTGTGTGTGCGTGATGACCCCCTGTGCATGATAACAGAGTACATGGAGAATGGAGACCTCAATCAGTTCCTGTCACAGAGGGAGATCTACAGCAAATTTGCCATTTCAAACAATATTCCCTGTGTCAGGTAAGAGGAACTGCTAAATAACAATCCAGAGCTGCCAGTTTCATTTGCTGTGCCTTTGAGGCAGCGACCTTCCTCCAGTCCGGCCACTGCCATGGCACATGGACACTAGTCTTGCTTTATGTGGGAGGCCTCTGGAGATCTGTGTTCCCCTGAAGTGCCCCTGACTGTGGGCTGGTCTGGTCACAGTGACCAGCTTGATGCATTGTTTATTGATGTCACCATCTGTTTATGTTAGAGGGCTTGCATCAAATATTTCATTAATATGAGAAGCCAGTTGCATTACAGCAAGAATTTTGGGATGAAAGTAAAGAATGTCTCTTAGGCTTTTAAGAAGGTTCATATGTTCTCTGGATGTCTGAAAAATGTTGCGGAGTGTAGAGCTTCATTAAGGAAAAGATTTCATCAGCTTACAGAAGGAGAATATTTGGCAAAGAAGACCATTTTCTGTCAGTGGTGGCACTTGTCTCCCAACTCAATGGAAGGATTAAATCTGGCATGAAAGCATCTCTGCTATTGCAGAAATCCTTTCCTCAGAGGAGAGTTGTGTGCAGGACTAACATGTTCTGCCTGATAAAGAACCCTCACTGATGAGGAGTTGTGGCACTGCTGAGCATTTGGCACGTTCCTCCCTGAAGGATTAGATGGATTTGTGGTTCAAGCACGAGGCAGTTCTGCTGTGCTGGGGTCTTACCCTGTCCAGACAACCCCAGTGTTGCTGCCAGTACCTGTCAGTGGTCCTGCTGGGAGTGGTAACCCGGCATCCCGCAGTCAGGACACACCAGGATCTGCAGGATGAGAGGATTTGCATCTGACTAGAGATAGATTCCAGCTCTCTCCAGTCTCCTGCCCTTCCTGCACATCAGAAATATACTTCACCTTTACACTTGTGGCTTTTTCCCTGACCAAAGCCTCAAAATGTTCTTTCTTCTTTATCTCTTCTTCGCTTCTCATCTGTCTGTCAGCACTGTCACTCACATTGTTCTTCCTTGGTTTCCATTACGTGGCTCTACCTCTAGTTTTTCATTCTCTCCTGCTGATCCTTCAGCCTCTCCTCTTGTCCCTCCCAGGCAGACACAGTGTCATGTTAAAGGCAGCAGGCTGGCTCAGGGAGCTGGGCTTGGTTACTGGGAGACACATGAATCCCCTGCCAGGGAGGGAGGGCAGCCTGGCCCTGCTGGTGCCTCTGGGTGTCTCGTAGATGTGACAAGGTCCAGCCGTCCCACCTGTCTGTCAAAGCCAGTGTTTGGTGCATGGTGTGGTGACCAGCCCCTTCCTGCAGAGAGGTCACGTGTTCTGAAGTCCTTATGGCTCTTTGATGTTTGAAATGCATCCCCCTGCTGTCTCTGGCTGATCACAGAATCACTTAGGCTGGAAAAGCCCTCCAAGATAATCGAGTCCAACTGTACCCCCAGCACTTACCAAAGCCACTACTGAACCATGTCCCCAAATCCCACATCCACATGGCTTTTCAATCCCTCCAGGAATGGTCTCCCACTGCCCTGGGCAACCTGTGCTAATGCCTGACCACCATTTCAGTGAGGAAACTTCCCCAATATCCAGCCTGAACCTCCCCTGGCACAGCTTGAGGCTGTTTCCTCTTGTCCTATCGCTTGGAGAAGAGCCCGACCTCCACCTGGCTCCAACCTCCAGGGAGTTGTAGAGAGTGAGAAGGTCCTCCCTGAGCCTCCTTTTATCCAGACTGAGCCCCCCCAGCTGCTTCTCCACAAGCTTTGTTGCTGTTCCAAAGGCAGGTCTGCTCTTCTGCCTGTGGGGTGTTGGCCCCGAGGCATGGCGAGCTCTCTGCTGAGAAGGGTGTCCCGTCCTGTCCCTCTGCGTGTGGAGCTGGCTCAGCAGGGAGCAGGAGCCAAGAGGAAGCTGCTGCCAGGACCCTGCCAGGGGGCAGGTGGGACAGGAAAGACAGGGCAGCTCGGATGGGAAGAGCAGCAGCCCCAGGCAGGGAAAGAAACACAGCTGAACGTGGGATCTTGGAGGCTCTGCCCACCCCTGTGCCACAGACCAACAACCAGGGTAACAGGGGACAGGTGGGGGGCAGAGTTCCTTCTCTGGGACCTCAACAGGCCCACCCTGATCAGGAAGAAGATGGAGCTGACTGGGGGACTGGCCCAGGTGTCACCCAGCTGGATTGTGGTGTCACCACACTGAAAGACTGGAAAGGGAGGTGGGGCCCCAACCCTCCTGCTGGGGCTCTGCTGGGCTGAGGGGCTGCCCTTGGGTCACCCTGGTGATAGCTTAGCTACTGATCAGGGTATAGAAATTGCATCTGGTATCTGTAGATGCATTACAGTGTTGTCATTTAGATAGCATGATAGTGCTTTCTTCATTGTACCATAAAGGGGGCTTGTAAAAGGTAGGAAAAGGGATGGGTTATAGGGGCAGAGAGGGACAGGACAAGGGACAGTGGATTTACACTGACAGAGGGCAGAGGGGTAGATTAAATGTTGGGAAGAAATGCCTTACTCTGAGGGTGGCAGGCCCTGGCACAGGTTGTCCAGAGAAGCTGTAGCTGCCCCATCCCTGGAAGTGTCCAAGGCCAGGCTGGAGCAACCTGGTCTGTGGAAGGTGTCCCTGCCCATGGCAGAGGGTTGGAACGAGATGATCCTTAGGTCCCTTCCAACCCAAATCAGTCTGGGGTTCTGTGATTGTCACCAGAACACAAAGAGAAGGAGAATAAGTCTTTCTTTTTTTCTGACATCTATCAGAAAAATACTGTGAACAGTTCTTATTTTGTGGGTTTCGATGAACACTTGGTCTTGTGAAGCATTTGAGATGCACAGTGGGAACAGTGTGTGGAGAACACTGAGGGTCTGATGGTCCAAACTCCCTCTGTGTATCATGCAACTTCATTAATACTTTTTTCATTTTGTTAATGGGGGAATTAAAATTAAATCAGATGGTAAATGCATCTGTTTTTATTTTCAGTAATGTTTAACGTATTTTTTAAAAAATAGTAAGCTCTCTTTAATGTGGAGCAGTGTACTTATGTAAATATAAGCATGCAGTGGTGGTGGTGTTTGAAATACCAGACTAAGTGGTTCTTAAGCTATGAGATTCTGAGATTGTACAGCCTAATTTTTCATGTCACTGCAAAAGGTTGGTGCTTTGATGCTTGAACTCTTTGAAAAGCTTGAGATTAATGCTTGATATTGAGAAAAATAAAATCTAAAGGATGTCACATTCTGAGGGCTTGAATTTCAGGGACAGCTTGTCTGTTCCTGCTTAGTCAGCTCAGGAGACTTAACCTGGCAGTGGAGGCTGTTTGTGCCCTGAGATGAGACAGTTTAGTTCCGCTGTTACGGCAGAAAATAAAATGACAGGTCACTGTAACACATTAAATGCAAAAAGAGTTGAGCGTGGGGAACTCTGTTGATTTTTTTTTTTTCCTCCTTCATTGTGTTTTCCCTCCGTGCAGCCACTCCAACCTGCTGTACATGGCCACCCAGATCGCCTCGGGCATGAAGTACTTGGCATCTCTGAATTTTGTGCACAGGGATCTGGCAACTCGGAACTGCCTGGTGGGCAACAACTACACCATCAAGATTGCAGACTTTGGCATGAGCAGGAACCTCTACAGTGGGGATTACTACCGGATCCAGGGCAGAGCTGTGCTGCCCATCCGCTGGATGGCCTGGGAAAGCATCCTCCTGGTAGGGGCTGCACGGAGCCTGGTTTTCACTGCGCCCCTGACACAGGGACACGGGGCTGTGTGACAGTCCTTGCGGCTCCAGAATGTGTGCTGGGGGTGGCCCCATGTGGGAAGGCCATTGGGTTGTGTTGGACATAATTCTTATCCTGAGCAAGGAGAGTTACCTCTCAAATACAGCACAGGTCATGGAATGGTTTGGATTAGAAGGAATCTTTGAATGTCATCCAGTCCCAACCCCTGCCATGGGCAGGGACACCTTCCACTAGCCGAGGTTGCTCCAAGGCCCATCCAACCTGGCCTTGGACACTTCCAGGGATCCAGGGGCAGCCACAGCTTCTCTGCCCAACCTGGGCCAGGGCCTGCCCACCCTCCAAGGGAACAATTCCTTCCCCATATCCCATCTAGCCCTGCCCTCTGGCAGTGGGAAGCCACTCCCTTTTGTCCTGTCCCTCCATCCCTTGTCCCCAGTCCCTCCCCAGCTCTCCTGGAGCCCCTTTAGGCTCTGGAAGGGGCTCTTGGGTCTCCCTGGAGCCTTCTCTTCTCCAGGTGAACCCCCCCAGCTCTCCCAGCCTGGCTCCAGAGCAGAGGGGGCTCCAGCCCTTGGAGCATCCTGGTGCCTCCTCTGGACTCGCTGCAGCTCCACATACTTATGGTGGAGGTCCCAGGGCTGGAGCAGCTCTGCAGATGGGGTGTCACCTGAGGGGGAAGAGGGGCAGAATCCCCCCCTTTCCTGCTGCCCACACTGTGGGACCAGCCCAGGGCACGGGGGGCTTTCTGGACTGGGCCATGTCCAGTCTCTCCTACACCAGCAACTCCAGGTCCTTCTCCCAGGGCTGCTCCATCTGCTCATCCCAGCCTGGATTGATCCCGGGGGTTGCCCCAACTCGGGTGCAGCAGCAGCTCTTGCTCTTGTTAAAGGATTGTTCCCACGGGCCCACTTGAGCTTGTGCAGATCCCTCTGGATGGCAACCCTGCCCTCGGCCCTCAGCTGGGGCTCATTTCTCTTCTGTGCCTCCCATTCAGGATTCCTGCTGGAACTGTAAGGAAGTTGCCTTTCTGCACTTTTTTTTTTCCAACTGGGAAACTCTGAGGGGCAGGGACAAAACTTGCTGAGTTTCAAATGCCGAGTGTGGTCTTGAGACTGGGGTTTTGTTTCATGTTTAAGGGTCCTGCTGTCTCCCCTCAGGAGACTGTTCCACAGCCCAAACACATCCATTCTGGAGGCAATTCCTTAACACTCAGCCCTGTATTTCTTAGAGTAGTTGTTGAGATCACTTGCTTGTATTTTCTTACAAACATGCTCTCCAAGTAACCAGAAAAACTCCAGTTACCTCTTGCTCTCAAGGCTGCCAGGCCTGGGCTTTTCTAAATACCCCTCCTTTCCTGCTTACAGCTGCATCTAAACCAGAAGTCACTCCCATCTTCTTTGTGTGAACATCTTCCAAAGCTTGACAGACTGCAGGGTTGCCAGATAAGCCTGGGCAATCCAGGGCTTGGATGTTTTCTGCCCAAACAGGCCCTCCAGCCCCCAAGTGTTTTGTGTTATTCTCTGAGCAATCTTTTTTTTTTTCTCCAGAAACACATTGTTCCAAACACAGCCAGTTTGGGCACATTTCTCAAAGACACAAAACAGGGACAGCAAGCAGGGTGTCACTGGCTTCTTAATGTGCAAAAATCAAAATTATCTTTGCCTTTTCTCTCAGTCTGGACTCTGCTCCAGCTCTGCTTTCACCCCGAGGGCTTTGCTTTCCCCTTCAAAGGTTGTCCTGCGTGCATTGCTGTTTCAGGTGAAGGTAGGCAGTGGCTATCCACTCCCCCAGTTCATTTTCTCCTGCTGCAAACAGACTGTCCCAAGAGGGACAGAAGTCTCTGACTTTCTCTGGGACCTGCTCCCTGTTCCAAAAGGTTTGTCCCAGTGAAAACTACAACTCCTTAGAGCTGTCCTGTGGGTCCCACGTGCTGCTCCTGCCCCCCAAAACAGCCATGTCATGCCTTGGTCCCTTTGTGTGTGGCTGAGAGCAGCTCACCTGCTCTGCTGCCTCTTTTTGGAGGGTTTCCCCAGGTGTGGGTCTGTGTGGGGTAGACTTCAGCTGGCCTGAAGTCTCTGTGGAGTAGCTGGGCTATGCGAGGAACCTTCTGCACAGAGACTTCAGGCCAGCTGAAGTCTACCCCACACATGGGTCCTGCATCCTGCTGTGGGTCCTGCGTCCTGGTGTTCAGCTGCAGAGGCTGCAGACTGGATGGGGTTTGCTGAAGGGGGAGTGTGAGCAACCTGGGCTTACAGGATCCTTTCTGTCCACAGGGCAAGTTCACCACAGCCAGCGACGTGTGGGCGTTCGGGGTGACCCTCTGGGAGATGTTTGTGCTGTGCAAGGAGCAGCCTTACAGCCTCCTCTCGGATGAGCAGGTCATCGAGAACACGGGCGAGTTCTTCCGCAGCCAGGGCAGGCAGGTAAGGAGGCAAGCACAGCTCCTTCTTCCCTGGAGCTGCTCCCATATAGGGGGATGTTCCCAGGGCCTCTCTGCTGGCCCTGCCTCACCTGGAGGAGTCTCTGCTTCTGCTGCTCGTCTTCTCACGTGTGTCCTGCCTCTGTATTTGGGCTCACTGCACCTGTTTTCCTCTTGGAGTCCCACTGGAAGGATCCCTTGGCCCTGTCCAGTGTTTCTTCCTTATTGTAAGCCACTTCACCCTTCCCTGTCCTTGGCTTTTCCAGGCTCTCCTGCACAATTCCTTTGCCAGCTCTCTCCCACTAGGAATGCCCCTGAAAGTTAAGGCAACAGTTAATGGAGGTGGGGGAAGGAGGATTTGTAACTTCCCAGGGATTAGATATTCCCTGTGGTACCTCCACGTGTGCCAAGGAAGCCTTTGGTCATCTCCAGTTGTTAAAGGGCTTTTCTGTGTCATTCTGCTCCCTCTCATTCACTGCCAGGACTGCCACTGCTGCTGCCCTCAATAGATAGCAGTGATGGTGCAGGACACTCCATCTCCTCACTATTCCAAACTGCGGAGTGCCAGTTCAGAACAGTTCACTGTTCTCCCAGAAATCACCTTTAGCACCAGAGAATTAAGGGAAGTAAAACTATGGGGGGGGGATTTATTCACCGTCTCCCAGTTAATCAAGAGCCTAGAAGATGTGAGCCTAAAAATGAGGGGGAAATAAAAGCATTCTGCCAGGCTGTGCTGGAGAAAAAGCTCTAAAAGGTGTTTTTTCTGTCTCTGCTAACAAGCTGTCACGGTGCTTAGAAAGCCTCATGGGTTGTCTACGGTGAGTTGAAAGCATTTGGATTTTATCGTGGTAAATTTGGTTTTGGTCTGTGTTTTGCTGTCTCTTGGAAGACAAATCCCTCTGAAGCATTCCTGTTTTCTGGGAGACAAAGGCCTGTTTTGTGACCAGCTCATCAGACAAGTTGGCAGAGTGTTTGAGGTGGTGTCGCGGCTCCGTCCACGCTCCCCTGCCAGGCTCAGGCTGAATGGATTTCAAACCTTGCATGGTGGCTGTGTCTTGTAAACCTGGAATGAAACTGTCTTTTGGTGTTACTTTAGCCCAGGTTGGGTTATTTTGTGCAAATCCCACTGAAACAGCTGTCACTCTCTTCTTTTCAGATCTATCTCTCCCAGACTCCTCTGTGTCCTAACCCTGTGTTCGACCTGATGCTGAAATGCTGGAGCAGGGATATAAAAGATCGTCCCACTTTTGACATGATCCACCACTTCCTGCTAGAGCAAATGGAATCAAACATTTGACTCCAGAAGGAGAGACAAACTGTGGAGAGCAGAGTGACTTTGGGGTCCCTTTGCCTGTTCCTCCCAGAAGATGGTCAGGCCACCTCGCTCCCCTCCCTGACCGGGCCCTAGTTAAGTTGAGACGTCCATGGCAGCTGCTCATTCTATTGGCCATGGTCTGACACACAGGACCAGAGGATCTCATTTGGTTGGAAAAAAAATCATCTCCTCTTCTGAATCATTTCCTGGGAATACTGTGAGAGGGGTTTTGTTGGATACTCGTACACCTTTGGGCGAGAGGAATGAGTGAAACTCGGAGGGACTTGGAGCTCTCTCCTGGTGGGAGGAGGAGGTGCCGGCGGGTGAGAGCGCTGCCACTCGAGAACAGGGCTCTGGAAGGAAGGACTTCAGCCTTCCAGAGCTATTCCATGAAATCAGATGGAAGTCTTGTGCACATTAGCAAGTGTTTCTGTGTGCTCTCGCTACAGACAATAGCGAGGGGCCAGAAACATCTGGAGCTGGGAAATGGTTTAAAGGACTTGGGAACTGACGGAGCATTTTAGCAACCCTTTGGCAGGGACACTGCCAGGGTCTACAGAGGATGCTGAAACAAGAGTCCAAGATGATGTTCTGTTTTCCTGTGGTTGTTAAGCACTGCTTTGGTTATATATGTGCGTTTTCCCCACACTGGATTTTTTTTTTTTTCTAGAAAAAAATAATTTTGAGAATGAATGTTAAAGGTCATGGGAAGGTCACTGCGGTAGAAGATCTTCCCCTGGCCTACAAATTAAGGCTAGGCTAGGGAGTTTGTATTGAGAAGTAGCTGATACTGTACTACTGTCACTATGTAGATTTATTAACCTAATGAACTTGTAGCCACAATGGACTGATGTGCAATTAATCCTGTATAACTACCCATCAATATGAGATCTCTAAGTCAATGCTGTTACGTGTGAGAGGGAGCTCAGATGTGGTGAAACCAGGTGGCCGAGAGCAGAACCCTCTGTGTCACTTGTCACAGCTCACACGGGAGGGGCGGGAGCAGCACACGGGTCACCCCGGCACATGCGTGTCTGGGGCGCGCCCACACGTGTGTGTCTGGTGTCAGAGGCTGCTCTCCAGGGCTGCGGCAGGTTTGTGCCATCAGCTGGGCAGGGGCACCTCAGCCTGGGCGCTGTCACTGCTGTGTCCCCTGGGAGGGGGCTGGCACGTCCCCTCCGTGGGTCTGTCCTGTCTTTCGGGTGCTCCCCGCGCGGTGCGGGGGCCGGTTACTCCTTGAACCTGGGGTTGGTTTGTGTGTCGTGTCACAAACAGCCTACTCTCTGGAGGGTTTTAGAGGGCTCTGAAATCCACTTGGAGTGAGTTAGAGAGTTCGGTGTGTTTCTACAATAAATCCATTGTGGATTTACCAGGTGCCTGGGGAATACTCTGCTATTCCCTCTCTAATTGTTTAGCAGGATACTTAGGACCAAACCAAACATTTCGTAAGCTTGGGAGGAGATGAAAGCTCAGCACTTGGCTTTTTTTTTTTTTTAAGCAGCATCCAGCATAGCACATATTTCCAGTAAAGATGAAAAAGATAATTTTTATCTTAGCCACAAGCATAGATGACTGGCTGGCTGTGCTGTGAGCTCTGCGAGAGGGCACTGCTGAGAGGGAATGTCTGAACAGTTACAACACAGGGATAATTGTGCTGAAAGCAAAACCCTGCTTCTGAATTGGCAGATGCCAGGATGGAGCGTGGCATGGCTGGGCAGAACAAACTCCCTTGTGGAGTTTCCCAGGCACAGCTCGCTGGGAAGGACCATGCCCAGGTGTCCTGTCCTGGCTCTGTGGGGTGTCCCCATCCAAGCTGCTCCTCTGAGCCCCTTTCTGGTGGAGGAGCTGGAGGGCCCAGCTCATCTCCCTGCCAGGACTGCCCAGGCTCGAGGGCATCTCACCCCAGTATTTCCCCTGTGCCTGGAGGGGTCCAGGGTGAGCTGCCATGCCCTGTGTGCCATCTGGCTGGAGCTGGAGCTGCTGCAGCCTGTTGGGCTCCAGGGCCTGGCAAACCACTCAGCTGTGGGATTTCTGGAGTGTTTCTGTCCTGTGCCAGAAAATGCCCCCAGTGACACACAGCCCTGTGCCTGGTCTCCTGTGCTCCTGTTCCGTCGGGGTGTACGGTTCCTCCAGTGACATGTTGACATGCGAAGTTTCTCTCATATCAATAAATTCTAATGATAACCTTGACAAAAGCGAATTTCTACTTTTTTTTTTTTTTTTTTTTTTTTTTTTTTTTTAACTTGAGTGTCTGCCCTGAGAACTGCTATTTTGGTGGGATTGTTCAGTAGCTCTTTGGGAAGAGTGTGACCCCTGCCCCAGGTTTGGAGGGAGCAGCCCGTGGCCATCTAAACAAGCTTTGAGAGGGTTTCTGGAAATGCTGGAAAGGTGCAGCCCACCTTGGGCTGATGGGACCTAGGATGGTCTGGGATGGTTGGGTGGTGCTGGGTTTTACTAAGCAACTTATTCGTCTCAGTGTTCAAATCAGACCATGATTCAGGCTGGGAGGAGCCTTCGTCGGTCCCTTGTCAACCTGTCCACTAAAAGCTGAGGTGATTTCCAAGCTCCTTTGGGGTGCTCTGGGCTTTGAAGAGGTGCCACCCCTGCCATGACCCTTTCCCAGGGCTGTTCTGTGCCCATGGAGAACTTTCTCCTTGTGTCTGGTGGGCCTTCCCCTTGTATCTTGTGACTCTTCCCCCTTGGTCTTCCTCTGTGCAGCTCCGCGAGGAGCCATTCTACCCCTGGCAGACCCACCCACCCCCCCTGAGCTCAGGTACATTTTACAGAGGCTGGAAATACCAGATCTCTCAGTTTAGGCACCAAAAGCAAGAGACAAAGCAGCGTTTTTTGTCTCCTCAGATAGGATTTTGGGAGAACTGAGGCACCTGACAGGTGAGGAACAACCCTCACATATTCACCATGTTGCCCAGAGAGGTGGCAGATGCCCCATCCCTGGAAGTGTTGAAGGTCAAGTTGGATGAGGCTGAGCAACCTGCTCTAGTGGAAGGTGTCCCTGCTCACTGCTGGGGGTTGGACTAGAAGGGTTTTAAAGGTCCCTTCCAAACCAAACTATTCATGATTGTCTGATTTAATTATTCTGTTGCTGGTCAATAGGTTTGAAACCTTAAAGTTTGGGCAGCTGCATGGCCAAGCTTTTCAAGGCCATGAGGGACTTCTGGGAGGGGACAAACTGGTGCCTGGTATTGGAGTTGTGGAAACGATGCTGGTGCCAAGAGGCACGTGGGGATCTTTGGTAGGAAAGGGGAGGATAGGCTATTTTGCAGGGACATGTGATGGTGGGGGCAGGTTTAGATCAGATATTAGGAGGAAATTCTTCCCTGTGAGGGTGGGCAGGCCCTGGCACAGGTTGGGCAGAGAAGCTGTGGCTGCCCCTAGATCCCTGGGAGTGTCCAAGGCCAGGCTGGATGGGGCTTGGGGCCACCTGGGCTGGTGGAAGGTGTCCCTGCCCATGGCAGGGGTGGAACGAGGTGATTTTTATGGTCCCTTCCAGCCCAAACCATTGTAGGGTCCTGGGCTGTTCAGTGAACTGGAGCCCTGTGCTCTTCAGCTGAAGCTGGAGGAACCCACACACACAAGACAACAAGACCACACGATGTTGGGAATGGGAGCACCCTTTGTCCTGCAGGAAGCTGGCAAGGAAGGATCACACCCTCAAACAGCCAGACTGGGAGGGCTGTGAGGAGCAGGGAGAGGAGGGTTGAGCCTTCTGCTGGATCCCTGACCCTGTGCCATGAGGTTTCCTTCAGGGAAGCACATGGACATGGTCTGGGGGGTGTGGACAGCGCTGGCCTGAGCAGGCAGGCACAGCCAGGCTCTTTTGAGTGGACGTGAACCTCACCATGGACACGTATTTGTGCTGGGGCCACTCCCAGGGAACATCTGGCACCGCTGTCCCCAGGGCTCTGAGGATGCCTGACAAACAGCATAAAATTTCCATGCTCATCCAAAACCTCCAGTGGGGGAACAAAGCACTGTGTCCAGGAGAACCTGGGGAGTTCTGTGCTGCAGATGGAGTTCTGGCAGGTGCTGACATCACAGGGGTTCCCCTGGTCACCACGTCGTGCTGTGCCTCCTTCCCCCACTGCCACCACCACCTCCCCTGCCGCCGCCACTACCACCGCCACCAGCTGTAACATCTCCATGGCAGGCTTCAAGGGAAACAGCATCTTCCCCAGAAACCCATACTACCTCCCTGGGTGAGTGCTGAAGTTCATCCAAAACATCCCTTTCCAATGCAGAGAGCTCTGGTTGGGATCACGGAGTTTATGACTCATGATGTTTTGGGTTTCTTCTAAAGTCGCTGTTAAATATTCCACATAACAGTGCTCTGAAGGAGACTGAGCTCCAGGAGAAGCAGCACCTTGCACAGCAGGGTAGAGTTGCAGACCATGGCAAAGCCAAAATTGTTCTTTTCCCTTCTTTTTTCTCCATTTCTTTTAAGCTGCCAAGTGTTACCAGAGCTTCTGTGCAGGGCTTGGCTTCCAAACTGTTGTACTTTTTGCATCGAGGATGTTCAAAAGTCTCCTTTGGGTAAATAGTTGCACAGACACAACACCCTCTGGTCAGTGGGTTGGAAGGAGTCAGGGGCTGGGGGTGCTGGTGGTCCAGTCCATACACAGCTGGATTTCTCTCCCAAGCTGTTTGTGACATTCCCCTCTAAAGGCTTGGAGAGAAGAAACCAGGCTGCCCCGGGTAAGGGGCCACGAGATACAGGGGCAAAGGTAGGACAGGGTGGCAGGAATGAGGGATTGGCTTCACTGGGAACAGGGAAGTTGGGGGCTCCTGTGGTGAGACTGGGCTGGGAAGAAGGGCTGGGTGGCCCCTGAGGGAAAACCAGCTGCTGTTGGCACAGAATGGCTGAGAAGAGCCCGGCCTGAGGTGACGTGGTGCCTGAGCAGGGGGTGCCAGCCCTGTCCCCTGGGTGAGGCAGGAGTGGGCAGGAGGCACATCCCGAGCCACTGGCCTCAAACTCTGCACGTTCCCTCAAACTCTGCTCCTGCAGTGACAATCCAGTGGGTCCTTCCCGCTACAGTGACATGCAGGAGTTTTCCATTACCGACCTCTGGACCGTCCACGCTTACATAAGCGCTGGGGTTGGGGGTTTTTTTAACCCATTTTTGCATCGCTGTGGCCATCCCTTGTGATTTTTCCCCGTGTGCTGGCAGGGGCTTGGGGAAGACCAGGAGCAGCAGGGAGGGGGCTGTGGCTGGGCTGGCACCCCCAAAAACCTCCAGCAGCTCCCCCGGGAGCAGCTCCGAGCCCAGCCCAGACACAGCCCTGGGGCTGCTGCTCCCCAGAGCCAGCTGAAGGCAGGAGGAGGAACCAGATTCTGCTGCTGCTTCATTCCTTGGGGCTGTGCAGGCTTGGGGTGTCCCCCCGAGCCCCTGTGGGTGCTGAGGGTGCTGCTTTGCATCTGCTTTGGGTGGCTGAGGGCAAGGAGGAGCCACCTGAAGGGCATTGCCAGACCCAGCAGACGGTGCTTCCTGAGCTGGAGCGATGGCACGTCACAGGATGTCACCACTTGTCCCACGTACTGGTGACCCCACTGATGTGACGGGGGGTATCAAAGCAGGTTCTGTCACCCCACTGATGTGACGGGGGGTATCAAAGCAGGTTCTGTCACTTGGGTCAGGCAGTGGTCACAGCAGGAGTTTGGAAATCCCAGTGCCACGCTCAGGAGCCTTAGGAAGCCTGAACCCAAGGACTGGGATGGTTTGGGAAGTTGGTGTATGGAGAGGGGACAGCCCATGGATCCTGGGCACGGGGCACAGCCCTGCCCACCCTGCCCTGGCTCTGCAGAGCTGGGCAGGCTTTGGAGCTGAGCGAGGATGGGCTCAGGGCCAAGGCTCTTCCCAGGGAGGCAGAGCAGGTTTGGGTGTCACAGTCTGGGGAGTGGTGATGGAAGAGATAGGGCTGAGAAGTGAACTGGGCTCAGCCTTGGGGCCAGGGGGCTGTTGCTGCCCTCCTGAGAGTGGCCCTGCAGTGGGAGCTGAGGAAATGGGGGTCCCTCAGGGTCCTGCATCAAAATCCCCAGCACGGGGGGACCACCAGCCCTGCTGAGCTGGTCTCATCCCCAGGGTTTATCAGCAGCACTTGTAATTCCCTCCGTGGCAAATCCCTCCTCTGTGTGCCCAGATGGACTCGCTGGGCTCCTCTGGTTGCTGGTGTTTAATTGCTGGGGATTGGAACCCTCTCTCAGCCCAACCATCGTTTTGCTGATGCTGATCAGAATCCCTCTGGCCATCCTGTAATTACCGGGGCTGTGTCATTGGTGCTCTTGCTCAGCTTTATCCTTCTGGGGTTGCTTCCCCGTGTTGCAAGTCTCATTGAAATCCCTGGGGATGAGCCCCTGATCCCGCATGCAAAGTGGGAAAACCTGCCAAGTGCGAGTGCAGGGCTCTGCTCGCTGCTGGTTAAACTATTTGGAAGGGAAAGTACTTACTCATTATCTTATGATCCTCATGCATCATCTGGCTTTGTCCCCGGATCCACGCCGGGCTCATTGATTGAACATTCCTGTCTGTCCACTGCAAGTGGCAGCTCTGCCTTTCCTTGGTGGTGGAATCACATCCCCATGAGGAGAGCTGAGACTGGAATGGCTGAAGTTTCTCACGGGGACTCGGAGCGGGGCCAGAGCTCCGGCCCCTGCCTGACCCTCGGTCCCCCTGCCTGTCCCAGGGCTGAGGGCAGAGAGAGAGCACAGAGATCCCAAAAAACCAGAGCCAAGATTGTTCCTGGGGTTGAGCAGCTGCCCGTCCCTGCCTCGCCCATGCCAGGCAGTGCCCGGGTGGGCTCACGAGCCTGGCACTGCTCCTTGCTATGAGAGCAGAGGCTGCGAGCAGGGAATCTTTCTGACTTTTGGGATTCAATATTGAACAGGAGACGCTGGGAATTTCCCAGTTACTCACTGGGTCGGAGCAGAGCGGCACTGCAACGTTTAAACTGGAACTGATGTTTGAACTGGGAGATGGTGGATGCTGCCAATGCCACCGGCCCGGGCTGTGCTCCCGCTGGGACTTTTCCCACCCGAAGGTGCCGCTCCCTGGGCTCGTCCCGTGTTCCTCCACGGAGCAGAGCACAGCCTGTGCCTACACACGCCTGGGGTTCCAGGAGCCAGATTTTGTGCTGCCACAGGAAAACACACGTGTGAGCCACGGGCACACCCTCCTGGCTCCGTGTGTGACACCCGTGTCTGCTCCGTGTCCCCCCCGTGCCGCTGCTCCAGTGACAGGAGCTCATTCCCACCCAGGGGCACCTCCTGCACCATCCCCTGCCCCGGGCTCAGGCACTGCCAGGCACAGGGGGCTCCTGGACATGGGGTTTGCAGCACACCAAAGCTCTGTGGGGGTTTGCACTGCCAGAGGGCAGGGTTGGATGGGATTTTGGGAAGGAATTCCTCCCTGGGAGGGTGGTGAGACCCTGGCACAAGCTGGGCAGAGAAGCTGTGGCTGCCCCATCCCTGGAAGTGTCCAAGGCCAGGGACAACCTGGTCTAGCAGAAGGTGTCCCTGCCCATGGCAGGTAGTGGGATGGGATGATCTTTAAGGTCTCTCCCAACCCAAACCAGTCTGGATTCCATGATTATCCCCCAGTGGGCACGTGCTGCCATCTCACTGACGGTTCTGTTTGGGTTTCCTCCCCAGGTATGGGGGTTTTGTGCCCCAGCTCAACTACAGGATTGGCAAAACCTATGGCAGGACCACCTACGAGGTGCTGACAGACCCCAATATCAACAAAAGCGCCCGGTCTGTGCTGGCACCACTGCACAAGCTGAGAACCATGAGTGAGTTCAGTTCCATGCCCAGGCACCCAGGTGGGCACAACCCAGGTCTCCTCCCTCCACCAGGGTGGGCATGGGGCCAGTCACCAGCTCTGGGGTCTGTGGCCCATCCTTGGGTGAAACAGGACGATTTCCTTGGAGCAGTTGTGGTGTGGGAGCACAGACACCTGGAGAGCAGTATCCCAAGGGGTTGGAGCTCTCAGCTTCAGGTTTGAGGATGGGGATTCTGGCGCTGGTGTCCAGTGGAGAGCAGAGTTTTGGTTCCCAGGTTGTCTTTAGTTAGATGGAGATAAGGGATTTTGTGACTCATTCCCCAGTTCTCCCAGGTTCATGTCATGGTTAAACCCTGGTTGAGTTGAACCATGGATGAGTTAAACCCTGGTTGAGTTGAACCATGGATGAGTTAAACCCTGGTTGAGTTGAACCATGGATGAGTTGAACCACGGTTGAGTGAAACCCTGGTTGAGTTACACCACGGTTGAGTTGAACCCCACACAGCCACTTGCTCACAAATCCAAAACGTGGCCCAGAGTAGCTACTGCAGAGAGAATTATCCATCCCAGGCAAACCCAGCACGATTCCATAGGCTAAAATCCACCTTTCTGGGCAAGGTTGGCTCTCCTGCCTCCAATCCTTTCCTGGCTGGTGCAGAGCTCTTACAGCTTGGGATTAGTTTTGCTTCTTGCTGCTCCTCCTCAGCTCAGAAGGGCTCCTGTGCCTTCCCTTTCCCTCCTCTCCCTTTCTTTCCCTTCCCAACTCCTGCTAACAGGCCCCATCTCCTCCACTGCACACTGAGACATGTTCATGTAGATTCCCAGTGCTGGGAATTTGCAGGAATCTCCTCCCAAGTCCCAGCCCTTTGGGGCAGTGTCTGGTCCCTGCCGGGCAGATCCAAACCAGATGCTGAGCTGTAGCTGCTGTGGATGCCCCGGACAGTGGGACTGAGTCTTCTCCAGCCCAAACACATGGATAATGTTCCCATGTGGGATCTGGGTCTTTGCTTCCCCGGGCATGGCCACACCAAGTGATGCTTTCCTGGGAATTCACACCGTGCAGCTCCTTCCAAACTTTGGGCCTCCCTGTTGCTCCTGGCCCTGTTTTCCAGGATCCAGGTCTCCACTACGCGGGTGGTGTTTCCAGCCTTTGCTCCTGGGCACTTAAATTTGCATTTGCTTGGGCTGAAATAGAGCTTGGAGGGCCCCAACTAACCAGTTGACCCAGTTGCTCTCTCTCATCATCCCGCCCTGGTCCTGGTTCTCTCCTCACCTGCAGCTGGGAGCTCCTTGGGGAGATGCTGGAGAAGTGGCCATGTGGAGCCCCACCTTGGTGTGCTGAGACCTCCCCTCAGCAGCTCCTGCTGCCTCCTGTGACCCCTGAGACCCTTCCTGGTGCTGCCTGGTGTCCTCCGGGGTGTTTCGGGTGATGGAGATCAAAGAGCCCATGGCAGGGCTGGGCCTGGGGGCGCCTCTGCCAGAGCTGGTCCTGAGACTTTTTCTCAAGGTCTGGTTTTGATAAAGCCTCGTTGATGGGCACCAAGTACTCTGCTGGTTTCTATCAGTTGTATTCCGGGTTGTTTTCTTGCTGGAAGTGAGATCAGGCTCTGCTGGTGACAGTGACAGGGCACAGGGAACAGCTGGAGCTGTGCCAGGGCAGGGTCAGGTTGGATCTCAGGACAAGGTTCTTCCCCCAGAGGGTGGTGGGCACTGCCCAGGCTGCCCAGGGCAGTGGGCACGGCCCCAAGGCTGCCAGAGCTCCAGGAGGGTTTGGATGATCCTCTGGGGCACAGGGTGGGATTGTTGGGGTGTCTGTGCAGGGCCAGGAGCTGGACTGGATGGTCCTGGTGGGTCCCTTCCAGCTCAGGATACTCTGTGACTCCATGACATCATCCATTGTCCATGCTGGCACTGGGAGGGTTGAGCGCTCCTGCCTTTTCATTCAGTGCCTCACTGGGCAGCCTTTCTGAATCAATCTGTTGGCAAAACCCAGGGTCATAAAAAGGAGCTCGTATGGATTTCTGAAGTACAAAACAATTTAAGTTTCCTTTTCCTTTCATTTGTGGGAGAAGGAGGGTAAATGCAACATTCTTATTAATAATGAAGTAAAAAAATAAGACAAATTTTGTGTGAAAATTTGCACTCTGGACTGAAAAATCACTCTCATCAAGTTTTGTCTTTATTTTGTTGCCAGCCTGGGCACTTGGAAATTCAGTTACATAGAGCATATTATATATAACTGACAAAGTTATATACACTGTATGTGCTTCAGCACCCCCAGTTATGGGCAGATTGCAAACCTAAACACCCTTTAGAAGTTTATAAACTTGTGGAAAGGGGAAAGTTTTGCTCTGCACTTTTGTCCCCCAGAAATTATAGAATCATTCAGGTTGGAAAAGACCCCTGAGAGCACCAAGATCATCCCTAAGCCAGCCTTGCAGACAAACTGACTCTCCAGCTGGAGCCTTTGCTGGAAGATGCTGCCTCGTCCCTGGGGCTTTGCACTGGGATGCAGATGTGCTCCCAAGAGGAGGTCAGAGGAAGGCTGGAATGACCAGAGGGTGGAAAAATAATGACCTACGAGCACAAAAATGGAAGGAATCTGGTTTGTTTTACAAAGAGAAGGCTGACACAGGAAGAGTTTTCCAATAAGGAAGGGGTGGTTTGTGGGCTGTGAGAGTGATGCTCCTCTGGAACCACCGAGGAGAGGGAATGGGCTTCTCTCCTGGCACAGGGCACGGGGCAGTGCCCGGGCTGGGGGTCACACGGGGCTGGGGCACCTGGGCAGCCACATCAAAGGGGAGTTTTAAGGGAAAATCCGACAAAAGGTGCCACGCTCAGCTGCCCCTGCAGAGCCTGAAGCCACAGGGCTCTGTCCCCATCTGCAGTGGAGGTGTTGGGCGTGTGCTGGATGCAGGATCAGTTTTCCAGCCAGGGTTACAGCAGAGCCTTTCCTCGATGAGCAGCCAACGGTGCCAGTGCTGTGTCTGGGTGAGCTGACGCAGCCACCGGAGTAGTTAAGGATGCAGGGCTGTTTTCACGGAGTCACTGAATGTTCTGAGCTGGAAGGGACCCGCCAGGGCCATCGAGTCCAGCTCTTATGGGAATGGCTGGACAGCGACTGAACCCACCACTTGTGTGCTCTTGGCACCGTGCTCTGACCAGCTGAGCTCCTTCGTGGCTTGGCTGATGGTGCTTTACCCTTTAGGCGACACGTGGAATAAATGTTATTGAACCTGGATTTCTGCGCAGGTTTATTGGGTGGGGCTGGTGGCACTCACAGCCCAGAAGACACGCAGGGAGGGTCCGTTTAGCCCCTTCCAACCCGAGCTGTGTTGTGGTTCTCCACCATTGACCTCCAGGCTCTTTCCTTTCCTACAGAGGGGTGTTGGGGTCCGGCACCACCTCCTCCTCCCTCCTTTCTCCTGACCCCCTGTCTGCCCTGCAGGATACACTCCCTACAACGCTCAATCAACCTCTCCAGAGGTGACTCTGGGACCAAAGCCCCTCCTGCCAGGGCCGGAGTGGACGCAGGACGAGCCCATGATGGTGCACATGAACCCCACGCACTGGCAGCGCCCCACGGACAGCGCCGCGCCCGGCGCCTCCCAGACCTGGCACAACCAGTGGGGCTCGGGGGGGCTCTCCCTGCACCCGGCGGCCGAGGAGAGGGAGAGGCAGCTGTGCCAGGTGCCCCTGTCCTGCTGCCAGGGGAAGGGGCCAGGGGCAGGGCAGCTCTGCGACGCCTGCCAGGGCAGCCAAGAGGTGAGTGAGGGGCGCCCGGGGGGCACGGGGGCATCTCCCGGGGGCAGGAGGGCATGGCAAGGGCAAGGGTGGGAAGGTCAGAATGTTGTGTAGGGAAAGGTCAGAGGCACTAATGGTTGCAGCAGCAGCAAATCTACTACACGGTCAGGAGATTGCTTTAATTGTTAGTTGTGGTTCCTAATCAGGCTTCTCATTTAGTTGGGTTCAGCTTCAACCCCAGCCACTAGATCTGACTTTACGCTGGGTTTGTGCTTCCTGGGAGTCCTGATTCCACCTCCTCCTCCTCCTCCTCCTGCAAAAAGAGGGCCCTCCCAGCACCTCTGGGGGTGTGCCAGGTTCCTGACCCCGTATCTGCCCCCACCGTGGCTCCCCCCCATTTAAACACCAGCTCTGGGATGTGCCTGTGGAGCTGGGGGCCACTGTCACTCCAGTCTGTGCCTTGGGTTTCCTCTGGAGCCAGTGGCAGTGTCTGTCACGTCCCAGCAGCCGTGGCTCTGCAAATCCTCTGAAGGCAGAGATTAGAGGTTTGACGCATGGAGTCAAAAGCTGGCTCGGATATAAGTCCCAAGAAGGGGTATTGCTGCTCCTTGCCCTCTGGAACAGATTTGCAGAGGAGTTCAGTGCCCAAAGCCCCCCTTGCTCTCCATGGGGACTTTGCAAAGGTCTCTGCAAGGTCTGCTACTTGCTCATCCAGTAACTTGACTTTATCAGAAGTCCTTGGAGTAGCTGGGAAGAACTGGAAAGGGCAGTTGTCATTGCCAGGTTCTGGCAGTGATTTAAGCAATGGAGCCAAGGGAAGAAACAAGTTTTACTGGTGTTTATTTGGTTTCTTCTTCCCTATGAAGCTGCTGGAAACAGGAGGTGTGACACTGCCAGGAGGGGCTCAAATCCCATACGAGGAGGAAGACCCATTGCCAATACTTCCCGTTCCAAACGCCATCCGACAGAAAGCCATCATAGGTAACAGAGAAGGAGGTCACAGCTCAAGGCCACCTCAGAAGAAACCCCTTTCTCCCCCATGGGGAAACCTCAGAGGAATTAGCCAGTTCATTTGAACACTTTGGGATGAAAAATATCCCTGTTCCTCTCCATGCAAGGGCGTTTCTTTGGGATGCTGTCACCCATGTGGGTGTCACGCTGAGGGACGTGTGCCCACAGGCAGGTGGAAGGGACTCAGAAAGTGAGGAGAGATGGTCACAGCCTCTGTCCCACCCCAGTGTCCCCATGAGCACCTGTTCCCACTGAGGCTGTTATTCCTCTCCTAGAAATAAGTTGTTTTTCCGAATGCCCAAACCCACACCTGGCAGTGTCTGGCACCAGACAAAGGGACAAACCCTGTCATACAAGGGGTTCTGTCACCTCCCCTCCTGCTCTGGACGCAGCAGGAGGGGATGGACTGAGCTCCCCCTCGGGGGTCCAGCACCACTGGGTGGGATTCTTCACTCCACAGCGGACAAGGGAATAGAGGGATCACAATATTTCAGATCAAAGCAGGGAGCATCCATGATTTAGGATGCAGAAGACAAATTTCTCTTTCCAAAGCATTCCTTTGGAAAGAGGGTGTTTGGGATGCTTTGAGGTTCTACGTCAAAGACTGAATAAAGTTTCTGTTCTGGAAATTTGCTGGAAGGGCAGAGCAGATGAGGAAGAGAGCTTGGACAGCTGGTTGTTAACCCCTGAATGTGCATTAAACTGGGAGAGAACATGAAAGAGCTGTCGATGTAAAGAATATAAGAAAATTAAATGGTTCTTCCATACCTCGTGGAGACCAACAAAAATCAGTTCAGCCCATTGTGTTTTCCTTGGGAATCAAAAAAACTCTGTCAGAGAAGATACTTCATGTGTAAAAGTTAATTTTTCAACTTAAATGGAGTAATTTTTCCTTCCTACACTCTGCGGTTTATATTTATCCCGGGCTCCTCTACTTCCAGACTGGGTGATCCTTAAATATGTGTGTTCTCAAGCATAAAACGTTCTCTCCTGTCTTCATCCAAAGGGTATACTGGATTCATCCCCTGCTTCACCAACAACGTGGGAATGACCTACCTCCCAGCTGTGAGGAAGGCAATGAAGGAGTTTGACTACCACCAGGTAGATTACACAGTGCTGAAATATGAATGGGCATAATGTTGATGCTGACCCACCTGACTTTTCAGTGGGAGGAGCAGAACTGGGTTAAAAGAACATGCAAAAAAAAAAAAAAAAGAAATGTTATCGGGTAACGTTGAAAAAAATGCAAGGGATTAAATTTTATAACTTGTTTCCTTGGGACATTCAGGGAGGATAAACGAGTTCATGAAAGGATTAAGCAAATCTGCTGAGGGCTGGGTCAAAGGTGGCTGTTAAAAATGTTGCTCTGAGTGCAGAAATACAGGATGCAACCCTCTGCACTTCCCGGATGGAATATATTCTTCTCCACCTGGATGGCAGTGCTGGGTGGCTTCCCGTGCTGCTTGGGTGGATACGTCTCCCTCCTAATTGGTTGTGAGGCTTTTGCCTTCACTGACATCAGTTCTCTTAAAGGGATCTAGAGCTCTTCCTCCTCCTTCAGGGAAGGACTCAGGAATATCCCTCCTGAAAAACAGTGTTGGGAGAGCTCCCATGTGGTGCCACATAATCCTCCTGCAGGGGAAAATGAGACCCCTCCCACAGCAGTTCATAGTTTGTATTCAAAGCTATACATTCCTTCCTGCCCTCGGGATGCAGAGAGATCCCTGGGATGCAGAGAGATCCCTGGGATGCAGAGAGATCCCTGGGATGCAGTGAGATCCCCGGGATGCAGTGAGATCCTCAGGATGCAGTGAGATCCCTGGGATGCAGTGAGATCCCTGGGATGCAGTGGCCTTGCTGGTCCAGCCCTGGCGAGCTTGGATCAGCTCCCTAAAAGCAGGCTATGACATTCCAGCCCCTGCTGCTCCCTGGGCCCCACTGCCGTGCCTTCATCCCAGAGCAGGAGGCTCTGATGTAGGAAAAACAGGCAATATTGAGGATGCCCAGCTCAGGGAAATCAGCTGGGAAGAGATGAGTCAGCGGGAGGGCAGCAGGGTCGTGCTTTGGCTGAGATGTGTTTCCCTGCACTGGCTTCCCTCTCCTTCCCTGCTGCCATGAATAGGGATTGACAGGGAGCAAACACAGCAAAGCCCAGGCAGTACCCAAAGCAAACGTGCTGTTTGCAAAGCCTCTCTGCCCCTTTGCTGCCAGGAGGGAGGTGTCAGGATGCAGCAGAATCCAGGCTGGCTCAGCAGCACCGAGGGAACAGACAGGCTGCAGAGGGAGAGTCACACACAATTCTAGCTAAGATGGCTTCTGACTTGGAGCCACTAATCTTGTGCCCTAAATCTCTGCTGCCCTGGGTTACACGTGGGGATGTGCCACGGATCACTGCTCGCTGCCTGCAGCAGCCACGGCAACACAATCCCTGCGTGCACCCCAAAGGGTGGCACAGCAGCTCCAGGGACACCTTCAGGCGGCCGTGACACCCCCCCCCACCTCCTGCCCAGCCCTTCCGAGTCCCCCTGGAGATGATTTAATCTCCCTTAACACTCCCTAAGCCTTCCTGTTCTCCCGGCCTGGGAATCACAGGCTGATGGCTGTCGGTGGGCACACGGAACCCGCCGAAGGGGTCAACCCCCAAGCCAGGTGTGCCCACTCCAACAGGCACCACCAGCTCACAGGACAGCACAGCAGGAGCAGCGGGGGCTTGGGGTGATGCCCAAGATCCTGGGCACTGCACCCGGGCACTGGGGACGAGCTGCTGCCAACACCTGCCAGGAGAAAAACTTAGGGAGTGGGAAAAGGGGAGATTCAATGTAGCTTTTAATTAGAAAAAAAAGCAGGACTGGAAAGAGAATTGCTTTATGTTGGCTTAAATATTTTATGTAATGTAGAGTCAAAGCACATGACTTGGGTAAAAATAGTAAGTTTTAAAATAAACCGTTTCATATTGTCATGGTTTTTTGTTTTTTTCTTTTGTTTTCCAGATTTTGAAGAAAAATCCACCTTTCACCTTGGGTTTGAGATTTCCCCTGACACACTGGCCAGACACCAAAATTTACAGCAGTAGAGGACTGAAACCTGCCTACACTGGCTTTGTGCCACGTAAGTTTATCAGCTGAGTGAGGAGTGAAAGTCACCAGTTCCTGGGTTAAGTGATGCTGTTAGTAGGTGGAGTGGAGGAGAAGGGAACAGTTACTGAAATGTTCCACACAGGTAGTTTTTTTTCCCAGCCTGTGCCAAGGTGCTGGGGCTGTGCCATGCCCTGCCTTCCCGTGGGAGAGCCCAGCATTCCCACTGCCAGGCTCACCAGGGCACAATCCCAGCCACCACCCCCTTCCTGAGGCAGGAGAGGCTCAGTGACACCCCTCCTGTCACACGTCAGGAAAGGGACTCTGTTCTAAAAAGCTTGAAGTCTGATAAAAAGCAAAAGGTAGATGATACAAAGGGGCTGAGATGGCACAAAAAGCTTAGGGAAATGGGATTGGCCATCAGGACAGGTGTCTGCTAGAGCCCTGTCTGGTCTTGGTGCTGCCTAAAAGAAGTCTGGAGGAATTTTCTGTGTAAGGAGAAGGTATCAGGCTAAAATCTCAACAAATCAGCAACTAATGTATTGCTGTGTTTGGTCACAGCTCAGTAATGTGGGTGGGAAATCAGGGAGCTCCAGCTAAGAGAACCAAACTCATGGCTTGTCCTTATTGCAGCGCAGAGGGGAAAATGGAAAAAGATATAAAATGGGGAAGAATTTAAATCAAAGAGTGGGAAAACAATCCTGGCAGGGCTAGGCTGGGGCTGATGGAGAGGCTGAGGCAGTGAGCGTGGCGTTAGTGGCACTCGAAACAGGACCTGGGAAAGCCACGCAGGAAAAGCCCAGTGGAACACTCAGCCAGTCAGAGAGCAAGAAAAACCCACCCTAAAATCAAGAGCAAAAATCAGCTTCTTGATGTTACTTCAGGCTTTAGAGACCTGCTGCCATCCTTCCCCCTGCAGCCTGTTCTGTGCAGGTCTGACATTCCCACTTCCCTGCCCCCAGAGCCACCACAGTCAGCAGAGTTTCAACTGCTCCAACCAGTCCGGCTCGGGTGGAGAAGTTAATTAAGGCAGAAAACCTTTAAACAAAAGCAGTTACAATTTAGGACTGACCAGTTCCTTCAGCAGAGGAGCCTGTTCCCTCTTGTCCAGTTTTGTCACTTTAGGTAACACCGAACATATTAACTGTTCCCACAGTAAAAACATGCTCAGCTAATACAGGGTTTTCATGAGGCAAACCGATGTCAGACACTGTCAGGCGTTCAGCTCACCCCAAACCAGAGGCTGCACTAACACTTGATTTAATAATTTCAAAACCTCCACAGTGGTTTTTTTAGGGGCAACTGCAGCAGTGCTGTGTGGATGGGACAGCTTTGGCGTCACCTGTCCCCAGCAGTAGGTGCCACCCAGCCTGTCCCAGCTGCCCCCAGCACTGCAGGGCCAGGCCCCAGCTCCCTGCTGGGTTTGTAGTGCTGAGGAGCTTCAGTGCATCAGCCCAGCCCCTGCCACGGACACCCATAGTGTTGTGGCACTCACTGGCATCATTTCATGCCCAGGCAGCTCAAACCTACAGTGGCCCCTTCACTCCCAGCCTGGCAGCAGCTGCTGCTCAATGCCTGCCCTGCCAGGCTGCAACAGGCCACGGGCAGGGCCCTAAATTTAGATACAGCTTGGAGCTAATTCCATCCTCCATGTCAGGTATGCCCTCCAGCATACCTGATTACAAGGGAAGACCAGGGAATTTCTCCAATTCCCACAGCAGGGTTGTCACTGTGCCAGTGACACAAGCAGCATCGCTGGGCTGAGGGCAGCACAGAAGGGTGGTTGCCACGGGTACTCACGCCACGTCCACTGTTTTTCTTTCCCAGACTGCAGAGACCTGTATGCGCTCACATACGGCAACGCCACCAGGGAGGCTTACAAGCAAGAACAGAAGAGACGGGGCTTTGCACTGTGAACATTGCTTTAATGGTGCCTGTACAGCATTGGAAGTGGCTTTGACTTTGAAACAGCAATAATAACACAACACAAACAGAATTTTTGAGTGAGAGAGTTCATACAACTTTTAACAAAATTTACAGGTGTTTAACTGCATAGCTTTACTCTGCCTCCTCCTCAGCCTCCTCCTCAAACTCTCCCTCCTCCTCAGCTGTAGCATCCTGGTACTGCTGGTACTCAGAGACGAGGTCGTTCATGTTGCTCTCGGCCTCGGTGAACTCCATCTCATCCATGCCCTCGCCTGTGTACCAGTGCAGGAAGGCCTTTCGGCGGAACATCGCAGTGAACTGCTCAGAAATGCGTTTGAACAGCTCCTGGATGGCCGTGCTGTTGCCAATGAAGGTGGCAGACATTTTGAGGCCACGAGGTGGAATGTCACAGACCGCTGTCTTAACATTATTGGGGATCCACTCAACAAAATAGCTGCTATTTTTGTTCTGGACATTTAGCATCTGCTCATCCACTTCCTTCATGGACATGCGGCCCCTAAAGACGGCGGCCACCGTCAGATAGCGGCCGTGACGGGGGTCACATGCTGCCATCATGTTCTTGGCATCGAACATCTGCTGGGTGAGCTCTGGCACGGTGAGAGCCCGGTACTGCTGGCTCCCACGGCTCGTGAGTGGGGCAAAACCGGGCATGAAGAAGTGCAGGCGAGGGAAGGGGACCATGTTCACTGCCAGCTTCCGCAGGTCAGCGTTGAGCTGGCCCGGGAACCGCAGGCAGGTGGTGACACCACTCATGGTGGCCGACACGAGGTGGTTCAGGTCCCCGTAGGTGGGAGTCGTCAACTTCAGCGTTCTGAAGCAAATGTCGTACAGCGCTTCGTTATCGATACAGTATGTCTCGTCCGTATTCTCCACCAGCTGGTGCACTGAGAGCGTGGCGTTGTAGGGCTCTACTACAGTATCTGACACTTTAGGGGAGGGCACGACACTGAAAGTATTCATAATTCGGTCTGGGTACTCCTCCCGGATTTTGCTGATGAGAAGGGTACCCATGCCAGAGCCTGTGCCACCACCCAGAGAATGAGTAAGCTGAAAGCCCTGGAGACAATCACAGCTTTCAGCCTCCTTTCTTACAACATCTAACACAGAATCGACTAATTCAGCACCTTCCGTATAATGGCCCTTTGCCCAGTTGTTTCCTGCTCCGCTCTGACCTGGAAAAGAGCCATTTTCGTATTAGATTACGGTCACTGCTTCCTGCTTATTACTTGCAAGCAGAGCTTAAGAGCATCAGGCTCCATGAAAGCTTTTCATCTTATCGAGCGCAGGGCTGTGCTTTCACACAGGCACCTCTGCAGTGGCTCGGCAGACGCAGGGAAAACATTAATTATCAATGATACAGCAGCCACTCCGTCTCTCCCGCTGGCATGGCAGGCGGGTAACGAGAATCGCAAAGCGCAACGACCTCTGGTACCGCCTCGGAGCCGCTCGCAGCCGCAATCCCGGTGCTCCACGCCAGGATTAGCCCCGGCGGGGCCGGTCCCTCCGAGCATGTGCGGCGGGGCAGCCCCGCAGTGCCCGGCCCTGCCCTACCCCACCCCGCGGCTCCTCCCGCCCCCGCGCACTCACCGAACACGAAGTTGTCTGGCCTGAATATCTGCCCAAAGGGCCCGGAGCGCACCGAGTCCATGGTGCCGGGTTCCAG
>VWZG01011332.1:0-55076 GCA_013396735.1 Grallaria varia
GGGCCGCAGGTAGCGGGACATGTCTGCGGGCGGAGCGGGGTCGCCGTGGGGAGCGGGCCCGGGACCGGCGGCACCGGCGGCAGCGGCTGAGGGGCCGGCGGAGCTGCTGCGCCCGCCGCACGCCGTCTCTCGCGAGACTTCCCGCGGGCCTTCCGGCGAGAGCTGCCGCGCGGCGCCAAAACCGACCCCGGGGAAGCGCCGCGCATGCGCACGGCCCGCCCCGCCGCGCGCGCTCGTCTTTCCCGCCGAAAGAGGGGAAAGGGGGGGTGGACAAGATGGCGGCGGTCCCTCAGGGCGCCATGGCCTTCTCTGCCGTCCCTCAGGGCGCCATGGCCTTCTCTGCTGCTCCTCAGGCCACCGTGGCCCCTCCGCCACCCCCTCAGGGCGCCATGGCCCCTCTGCGGCCTCTCTGCTGCCCCTCAGGTCTCCCCCCTGCCCTGTGCACCCTGCACAGCATCAGGCCTGCCTTCAGCTCTCATCCTGTGCCTCGAGCGATCGCACTCCTCTGGCCTCCTTACCCACAGCACTGTCAAGCCCCAGGAGTTCTTGTGGTACTGTTGCAAAATATGGAGCGTGTAAAAAATTTTCTTAAGAAAGGATGGTCGTTGGTGGTTGGCCTTTGTATTCTTTCAAGCCTAATCAACAAGAAGGGAGATTTAATCTGAAGCAGGGAGCAGGTGACAGTTAAGCTCTTAAGTGATGTCTGTGTGTTAAAAATCCAAGTTTGGTGTTGGCAGAGTTGCCTTGTTAAGGTTTAGGGCTGGACGTACTTCAGGGATCTCGGGGGAGGTTGACTGAGCTCGGGCAGAAGGATGTACCAATTTGTGGACAAGGAGTGCAGGATTTACAGGCCATGGGGACATCTTGCAGAACTGCCAACATAAGGAAGAATAAAGATGAAGACGACTCAGCGACTTTGCAGGAATCAGCTCCAACTGGGAAAAGGTGATTGTGGAGAGGGAAGTCACCCAAGAAACCAGACCCCCCAGAAGAGAAAGACTGAGCATGGGGACTAATTAGCAAGAGTGGAAGATTAACCAGTGGAAGATGGAATACTGATTAATAAGGGAACCATGCAACTTGTAGCCAACGAACAGTAATTCCTTTGTTAAAATGTATAAACAGGAAAAAGTTTGATAGTTGTGGTGTTTGATTTGTGGAATTGCAGGAGCACCCAGTTCTGAAACAAACAGTCTGTGTTCCTGTTGGGTGGAATTGCTGGCTCGGTGCACACGGGGTGACACATTGGGCTGTGTGTTCAACGCCGTGTCCCACAGCACTGCTGAGCCCCGGGAGCTTTTGTCGTGCTGTTTGCACAGGACCAGCCTCATTTCTCTGTAGCTGTTTCTCTGATGCAAACAGTACAGGAGGAAAGTGGGGAGATTATTTCTTCCCACCCGCGTGTGACTCACCATGCCCAGCAGAAATGGCAGGTCTGTGACCACCAGTCACAGGTTTGGTGAAGGGTCCAGTGACCTGCGTTTGCATCTTCAAGTGAGGCATTTTCAGCAAACTGCAGCGGGGACTGAAAGACTGCAGCCATGATATCTGTCGCTAGTGGATTTTCACTTTTTCCTTTAATATTCATGAATGAAAACTGGTGGGTGGACACTGCTGTTCATATCATTGCAATCTCACACTCAGAATTGCCTGGTTTTTACAGGTTTTGATTGACAGATGAAGCTCAATCATGAACACAAGGGGTGTGTGTCAGCTTCCAAAAGAAAAGGAATTTATGGTGTTTGTACACTCAGTGGTCTGTTCAGGACTCTGCAGAAAAGAGATGATGGTCTCTGACAATGTTTTTTTGCATTTAATATTTACAGTTAACATTATTCTGTATGCAAGCAGCAGGTTGAATTAGTTACCTTGTGCAGCACAGACTTAGATCTGCTTACACAAGTCATCAACAGAACATGAAAACCAAGCCAAGAAAGCACAAGTAGATTCATGGTAGGAGTGAGTGGCACAAAGCAGAATAAAAAACCTGATTCTATGGGCATTCTGGAAAGCAATGGAATCACCACAGAGTGGACTTTGGGGAAGGATGGAAATCCACCCTGCCAGGATTTCTCTTTCAGAGCTTTTCACATTAGGAATCAAAACTTCGAACAAGATCCAGATAAGATTGTAAATACTCTTATGGAGTCCTTTGCAGAAAAAAATCACTTGTTTTTGTGGAAGAGTGGATCCAGAGCTATGATCGCAACCTGTCAGGGTTTGTTCTCCAGGAATGATCGATTCCTTTGGGCCATGGAACAGTTTGCAGTCTGATCAAAATCTTCCAGGTTTTGACTGTTTCGTAAGGAACTGCACGGAATATCTCACCTGAGTCTGGGCTGCCCTGTGGCCAAGGGTATTGCCACTGGAAAAAGATGTTGGAAATACAGAAGCACCACACTTGTGAAGAAAGGCAGGTGAAATGCTCTTTTAAGAATTTTCAGTACTTTCAAGTGAGAAGGCTTTAGCGTCAGTTAAGGTTCGAAAGAGTGCTAGTGTGTTTTTAGCATGTGATGTCTACAATTCATAACTTAAATCACCTTTGTATTCCAGTTATCATCGACTGAGGTCAAATAAGGAAGATGTGAGTTTGCCAGGCAGATTATGTCAAGTGTGCTGGGAATATTTAGGTAGGTGCTGAACCAAAATGACACCTTCATGTTTCTTTTCAAAGCAAACACATATATACACCTTTTGCTTCAACATCATTCCCATTTTATGTCATCAAAGCAAATCACTGTTGTTCTGTAACAGGCTTTAAATGATCTCTGCGTTGGTTTAGAAATGCAGTTTACAGACACAGCATTTGTTCAGTGTTCTGTGAATTTACTGTTGGAAAACCAGGCTGTGTGTTTGGTTTCAGGGTGTAGTTGGCAGCAGTTACCCTGCAACTCCCAAACAATGGTGGGGAGCTCTTGGGTGGCTTTTGGCAGCACCGGTGTTTTAAAGCAGCCTCCTCCTCCCTGAGTCCTAGCAGCTTTGATTTCTGTGCTGGTGATCTTATTTCTGTGTAACTCACATGGAATTTAATTCTGGCTGCAGAAGTCTACTTAGCATTAGAACTGCCTGGGAAGCAAAATGAACACAATGATCCTTTATGCCAGTAAAACTCCCCATGAGAACAGCCTTACCCAGAATAAGAATACACTTCCCCAATTGCTTGTATCACGTTGTAAGTGTTACTAACTAAAACACAACCTCCCCCTCACAAAGTGTTCTTATAGCATGGGAACATGTACTTGGCACTCTTAATTGGAATTAAACGTTTCCATGAGGAGTTTAAATGGCATAATCAGTCCAGGAACTTTTTTCATGGAGGTCTTACACGTGAGACCAATTCTACAAATCTGCTGTGACTTATATAAGTATGAAATGGGGCTACTGATACAATAGTGGGAGCTGATCAGCAAGGAACAGTGAAATGGCTCCAGGCACAGGTCCTGTGCATTTTGTACTTCAGTAGAGATGCAGAGTCTGAACAAAACAGTCTGGTTTACTCAAGCTTCACAAACTTGGACCGTGACAAGATACTGGTTGTTCATTGCGAATTGGGAGAATGTTTAATTCCCTTTGTTCTTGTTGTGCCTCATTTTTGTTAATTGTACTCTTATTCAGTTCAGTTTAAGAACAGCTGCCCCATTATTACTTTGAGATTGTTAACGACTGTTAAATACTTCATAGCTTTTAAAATATTACTGTTTCTATTCCTCTGACATGTGGTGCAGATCAGCTCAACAAAGTCTGATTGTTCTTTGCTGGCCAGGTTCTAGAGAAAAGGGTTTAGTAGAAGACTAAACTTTATTAGACACGGGAACTAAAGCTGAGTATGTTCAGTGAGTATGTAAGAAATCAAGAAGCATTTACATAGATTTTGCCTGTTTCCAAGTATTATTGTGTTTAACTGGAACATCATGATTTGTGTTCAGGTCTGGGAGGCAAACTTCTGTCACTGTGGGTAAGAAAGGGATCTGTGAGAGTACTTGGGGAAAACAGTCCTGTAGTAATGGGAAGTGATGCACTTGTGAAAGAAGAGCAGAAATCATAACTATTTCCTCTACTGTTAACCCAAAACAAGTGCTCAGATAACAAAGATCACACCTTGTGGAAAGTGCACTTTATTTTTGGTATGGAAGGGTATCACAAAGGAGATGATCTGTCTTTAAACTTTCTTGCTTCTTCTGACAAGTGTTACTCCACTAGATGTTATCGTCTGTAATAGACAAATATGCATAATTTGCTTTCCATTTATACTTTAGGAAATCTATTTATAGCTAAGTGACAGACATTTCTGTTTTCCGCTAACTGGTTGGTTTGATATACCTGTAAGGAATTCTGCAAGTAATGTAACTTTGGGGTTTGTTTAAGATATTTGTTTGAGGTATTGAGTCTACACTAAGAGGTAATCAACACTTTTTCCTTCAGCATTTTTCTGTGCTCTTATCTTCTAACACTTACCTCCACCATTTCATTTCCTTTAACTTCTTGCTCGTGAGAGAATTTATCTGATTTGCACACAAGCTTCCCGTTGACCAAGTTCACAGTGCACTATTGGAACACAGATTTTGGAATTCCATTAGGATTAGTACAGGACTAGTAAATAGAAAAAAATTATGCTGATGTTTCATAATCACATCTGCTGATTTTAACTGGAGACCACAGCATTTCAGTGGGAGTTTTAGGAGCACATTTCTGCTTGTTGAAGTGGTAGAAATGTTTGCTAATGGAAATGGTACAAGCAAGTTTCACTCACACAGAAACTCAAGTGAAGGGATGAATAAAGAGATGCCCCATTGCTGGAATACATTACCTTTAGCTTCTTGCCATCCATTGTGGTGATATCAGCCTCTTTGCCAAGGGTAAACGAGTTAGTTACAGATTGCTTAGGTGTTTTGGATGTCACAACAAAGTCATTTCCTTTTTGCTGTATTTCAACAACAGGCTTGATATCTTTGGCCACTTTGATAATGTCATCTGGCAACCCTGTAAAAACAGGATTCCTCACAAATTACTGACCAGCTCTCATGTCAGCCACTCCCAGCTCACTAACCAGCTTCATACATGATAATCACTCCCAGTTCCTGACCAACTATCACATATGTTAATCACTGGTACTGCAGAAAGGGCCTGAGTACAACAGCACGTTGGGAAGCTGAATACGTCATCTACACCTTTTAGTTAAATGTGTTTATAAAGTTATATGTTAATCAGCGCAAGTCCATTTCTGGCATAGCTCTTCTTTCTTGAGGAACTCATCTAACAGCAAAACATGGATTTGGGGGTTATGTGTAGCCCTTCTGCATCAGTTTTTAGGATTTTCATCTTCTTTTCACATCCAAATTAGATATAACAGACCTAACCAGGCGAAGGGGGCTTTATCATAGAAAGAGAAGGAAGAAACCCAAAGCTGTGGTGCAGAGTGTGTGGTGCAGGTGATTTCAGGAGGCAGCAGACACTTACCAAGGGCTTTGAGGAAGGGCTCAAGGTTCTCCTGGGCATAGACCTGCCAGGTCCCGGCGAACGCCATCGTGTGACGCAGAGTGAGGGCTCTCCCTGCACATTGGGATGCTATTTATGGGAAGGGGAAGGCCAGCCCAAGTTTTCAGATGGCTAATTATTAACTGGGAAATAACAATTATTAATCATTTATTTGTTCTTAATGATCATAACCTCTAGTTCATTCTGCTCTGTGTGAAGCCTTACCTTGACGTTGGGGATGTTGCGTTTGTTGTGGGTCACTGTCCTCAGTTCTCGTTATCCATAATTTATGTAAAGTGTTGCACAGCTTCATTTATTTTCTTTTCATTCACAATGTCTATGTTTTATACTTTTTACTGTGTTTTGAATAGAATTCTTCAGATAAAATGCCATAATTTAAAATAGATTGAGGTAATTACTGTTGTAGAGCAGGAAATTCCTAATTACCACAATATTCTCTACAATGGGCACTTGAACCTTAAATGGTGAATAGAAAAGTAATAAAATCCACAGCTATTTCTTCCAAAATTGTGGGTCTCCAATTGCTTGAGGTCAGGGAAAATGCTGTTGGAGAGGGATGTCAGTTATGACTTTATCCAGTAGATGTCAGTAATGTGCATCTAAGTCTTTATAATTTCAGTTTATTATTACTGTTTTTTAATAGTCGCGGTGTACATAGAAGATAAAAGGTAAAATATAACTCGGAGCATTGCTCGGAGAGTGAGTGCAACAAGTAAATAGGATGTGTTATTTTTCTTCTCGCCGATTGCCCCAGGAATTCCTCACTCATTCCTGCCCTCGAGTGATATTCCTTGCTGTCTGTGCAGGCATGACTGTTGATTTTGGAAGGCATTCATTAGATTCTGTATCTTGCAATTATATTGCTTAATTCAAACAGAGCCTGTATCCCAGGGGTGGGTGACCTTTCTAAGTTCGTACCGGTCAGTAATTCTTCAGTTTAAATAGAAAACCAACACTGAACTTTTTCTTAGAAATTCTTAACTTCTCTTTAGTGTGTAATTCTAAAGGAAATTCAGACACAAAGAGCCAGTTTTGTAATTACATTTACAGGGTAGAATCCCAAGGATGAAGTAGTGATAGGGAATAAGGCCATTTTTATGTGTAGAGTGTGTCCTGACTTCCCACAGACACACAGACTATTTCATCATGGATATACTCAACAGCAGTGCTGAGATGTCACCCAGGGTTTATGTTTAATAACACACATGTAAGCATTTGTCAGCTACAAGACAATCCATAACACATAGTGATTTAATACAAGAAAACGCCACTGAAAGCCTGGTTCTCATGTGTGAGTCCTCTCATATTTCCCACGCAGATTTCAACTACCAAAATAAAAATACTGAAATATTACTAAAATAAACAGAGAGACATGAGCCTGAATTTTAGTGTGGAGACACTGAAAGGAATCCAAAGGAGCTAAATTCCTTTTTAATTCGAGAGGACATAATTAACTCATTTATTTAGGCTTTTTCATGGCAATCCCAGCTGGGACTTCCATCTCCGTTTCTACTGGTATCTCTCCATGTTTATAGACACTGATAGTGACCTGCCCTGTTTCAGACCCATATTTATTCTTGACATAGATGCTGTATTTTCCTGTGTCTTCATTGCAGACCTTCTCTATGGTGATTGTGACCACTGAGCCCTTCACATCCATCTTGTATCGGTCCTTGAACACGATAACCTTCTCGTTTTTGAACCAAGTGATTTCTGGGTAAGGATCTCCAGAAACACAGCAAGTTAAACACAGGGTCTGTTGCAAAACAAGAGAACAGAAGCAGATCATGAAGTTATAAATGTGCAAGGAAATTCAGTTCACAGACTCCCAATCATTTAGTTTGGAAAAGATCTTTAAGATCGAGTCCAACCCTTAATCCAGCACTGCCAAGGCCACCACTAAACCATGTTCCCAAATGCCACATCCAAACATCTTTTAAATAACAAAAAGAAATTAGGAAAAATAAAAATCAGTTTCACATTTTCAATAGGTGACATTCCAAGACTCCCTCTGCTGATATCCTCTAGTATAATCAGGATTAACCTGCCTGAATTCACTGGGCCTGTCTTATATCTGTGCTACTGTCTTTTTATAACTTCTTATGCTGTAAAGTGACACTTAAACAGGCTTGATGAATTTACAGTTATTTTACAGGATTTTTATTCTGCCTGGTTAGAGGGGATTGTGACTCAGAAAGTGAGCAGGCATTTGTATGATGGGAGAATCACATCCAGCACATAAAGGCCTTAACAGTCTAATCCTATGAAATGGGAAGACACCAGAAAGGACCTGGCTGTGAAATGACCTGGGAGGGTCCCACTTCCCACCCTTGACAACTGCAGGAATTCAGAAAGGCTGCTGGGAATGTACAGGAGGGAAAACAAGCGGTTTTCCTCCCCATCAGTGGTTCTTCTGTGTCTGTGCAAGGGCCAGTTAGCAAAGTTACTCAATATTACCTTATCCTCCATGATGGTGGCAACATCTGGCAGACCTTGAACAACTCTGGCGCGACCTGGGGATGAACAAATACAACATTTCAGTTTTTCTTATCAGCAAACCACTTGGCTTTGTTTAATGGAGGAACGAAATTAATTTACTTACGCTTTTCTGCTATTGCTGCTTCCCTGCCAGTGAGAGAAAATGATTGTGGTTTTATTTATTAGCCATTATATTCTCAGTTTAAAGTATGACACTCAAAATAGATTTATCTGTGAAAATATTTAGGTAGGAACTTACTTTAGCCTTCTGTGCTCAGCCAGGGCATCTTCAAAGGCTGCAAGAATGAAAGGTTTTAGGGAAAGTTACTGTTTGTTTTGACTCAGTAAATTTAACATAATGGCTTAGTGTTGGGATTACACAGATAAATGTAATTATCATCTAGATGGTGTCTATGCCTGCCTTAGGGGAATATGACTCTGTTTGTACACTGCTGAAATAAGTGAAACCTTTCCAAAGAGAAGTTCAGAAGGGGGAAAAAACTCCAGCAGTTTGGGCAAGTGTTTGTAAACCTGAACGTTCTCTTTTCCAAGAATCCTCCGGTAAGTTCTGCTGGCCAATGGAACCGATCACGTCCCAGGAGCAGCACCCCCTCTTCTCATCCTTTCCCCAGCAGTGCTCCCCTAAGGCTTCAATCCTTCCCCCTTCCCTTCTCCTCGTGCTTCCCTGTCTGCTGTGGGCACTGCCCAGTCCTTCTTGCCCCAACTCCATCATGGCACTGCGGCTCCAGCTTCAGTGAAGGAGAGAGGAATCCCTGCCCAGGCTTTGGAGGACTCTTGGAAAGCAGCTCAGGCATTTCTCATTGCTGGGATGGTTTGACTCAGCTCACCTTGCCCAGACAGGTCCGTGGACAGTCTGTGGGAGCTGTTCCCATCAAATAACTCCAGGGTGTATTTGCCCTTATCAGCGTCCGTGGGGTTCAGGATGTGGAGCCAGACCCGGTTCATGGTGCTCCCAGCTTTCATCCTGTCACGGCTTTCCAGCTGCTTCTCCCTAATAAAAAAAAGTGCTGTCACTTCATTAGCATTTGGTAGAGCTGCATGAATTAGAACATTGACTTTTTTTAGACCTGTGCTGGTTGGAAGTGTGGGAGTCAGGATTTATTTCATGAAGAGTTTTGTACTTAGTCACTTGTGGAAATCCCATGGGGCATCCAGCTGTGCTTTTAGGCAGTTTGCCAAAGCTTTGCAAACTCAAAAAAGACCTCTTAGTTCTTGTTTAGGAGATTAAGTAGCATTTACATGTTGAATATTTGTAAGCATTCAGCCCTCAAAATTATAAAAAATTGGCGTCCTTATATACAGGTGTAGGTGGTGTCTAATAAAACACCAAGTCTCTGTTTGTGAAGACATTATGAGGCTAAATTAGCCAGTGTTTGGCAATATTTGTTATTCAGAGTGGGTGAATTGTGTAGTTTAAGAAAAAAAGTAGTAGAAATAAAGTTTGAAAAAAGCCTGTCTGTAACCAAGGAGGCTGTAACAGAGCAGTATCGTGAGGGCATCATTATTATTATAGTAAAGATGATCACTTATAAATATTTCTGCAGTGCTAAGATAAAAATAACAAGACTGCTCATTCTGGAATTCCAAGACATGTTTCAGGATGAGAGTGAATTGTGGTTTTCAGCCCTTACTCAGACAAATCTATTTTTAAGTTGCCTTAAAAATATTCGGCTCAGGCCCAAATGTTTAATTTTGGATAAACAGTTACAAGCAGCAGTGTTCCAGAAGCTTTGCAAATATCTTTTGGGACTCACTTGTGATACCAAGTTGTTTTCATGTAGTCTGTGTAGTATTTCACATCCGTGTAGATTTTGATGCCTTCCTCAGTAGGCTGAATTTTCAGAGGTGTAGCAGAAAGAGCTGAAATTGAGGAGGACTTTCAAGAACACACAGTTTCACATGTTGCACCAACAAAATCCCGAGCAAATTCCAAGTAATCTGTTGTTACTGCTGACATACCACTGATCCTGCACAACTCTTTGAGAAGCTCTTCAAAGGCTGAAAGACAAAGATATAAACGTCTATAAATACAATATTTATCAAATCACATCTGATCTACCAACTTTATTTCATTATGTTTAGGATGCTTTATATCCACTAGTTATTTGTTGTCTTTTTCTGTTGCACTGGGAACGGAGTTTTTGCTACTTATTCATTTATTTTTAGATGCTGGGTATTTCTTACTAAATTTAAATGCTCCTATCTTCCTTGACACTCAACATGTGCGACCAACTGCCTCCTACAGAGGAGATTTATGTGTCAGGTTTAAAGGATGGATTCCAGATGTCGGGGTAGGATTTAATCTCAGGAAGCAGAATCTTCTGATTGATGCTGAGTTGATCTGACTGAAACATTCCTGAGCTTTTAACTGTGGTGCTTGACAGAATTTATAGTGCAGTCCAAGCTTGAGAAATGACTACAGATGTAAATGACAGTATGATGTAGATCAGGAAGGCCTTTAAATTCAACCAGTAAGTTTTTCATGTAGGTTTTAATCTCTATAAAAGCATGTAGGTACTGTGGTAATTAACAACGTCGTAGAAAGTGATGACATTTGGGTTTAAATCCAAAATTAATCCTAGGCAGGCTATGAGTGTGTATTATTGTGTGATACAAGGTTCTCTACCTCCTTTTGTGAGATCCAGTTGGGTGTAGTCCTCTCCTCGCTCATCCCAAACAACAGCTTTGTACTGGCCTTCATCTGCTTTGGTCACCTACCAAACATGTGTACTATCTATAGAGAGAAACAAAAACCAAACCCCAAAAGCAAACAACACCAGTCCCAAAGAAATCTCCCGGATAGCTGAAACAGGGCAGGATTTGGAAAAGGGGGAAAGGCAGAGATTTTCTTCTTGTTTTCTGGTGATTTGGCTGTTTGAAATGTCAGCTTCTCTAGCAGTTAAACCATAAAATCACATGCAGCTCACTCTGTAACAAACTCAGTAAGTCTTTTTCAATGATTCATCTCCAGAATAGGCAGCCAGTGCTGATCGGAAAAGCCCACAGGTTCTTTTTAGCCTCTCAGGATGTGTTAAACTTTTAACAGCCACTTGCTGTTAAAAACATCATATTTCTTATTAGAATCATTGAATCACAGACTGGTTTGGGTTGGAAGGGACTTTAAAGATCCTTTAGTTCCAACCCTCTGCCATGGGCAGGGACACCTTCCACTAGAATTCACGGTCAGAATCTGAAAGTTTCTTCTCTACCCAAAACATGTGGAATATTTATAAGAGCAACTCATATTGTTTTGCATTTTCATGTAATCACCAAAGCCTCTGAGTTGTTCTGTGGTTTTCACCTTTGGAATACGTAGAGTTCCTATCCCAGTCTGAGGGTCAAACACACCACCTGCTCGTGCTTTCTGACTGAAGAACCACTGGAACTTGGTGTCCTTCCTCAGGTTTGTCGCCTGTTTGAAGTCAACATTTAGAAGTCAGGATCCCAAAGGCATTTTAATTCTGAATTCCTGGATGTTCTTCTAATCTGAAACATCTCTTACATTAGAGAATTGCTCCAGAATCTTAGGAACTCCCTTCTCTATTAAAATGCCTGCCCAGAATATTCTCCTTACTGTCACTGGTCGGCAGCAAAGCCTTTGGATGAACATTTCATACCCTAAAACCGAATGCTACAGGAATTCAGCCTGGGCAGTTGCATCCCAGGCTATGAGTACCTTGCAGGTAAGGAGCACTTCACAGCTCTCTGTAACCTTCCATCTCAAGTTCTCTATGAAATGTGGACCTAGAAAAGAAAATAAAGTCTTTAGCGATGCATTTTCACAGCTCTCTGACATTCCCTGCAGAAATGCCTCCACCTAGTGCTGAATTCCCGCAGTGTTGCTAGAGGACTGTCCTGCTTGGAACAGGGACGGGAAACGGGGGACAAAGTTCTTTATACACACTTTGATCCTGTACTAAGGATCTCTGAAGCCTCGACCTACAGTCTAGGCTGGTGTCACAGCCATTATTAAGGGAATATTTTTATCCCCACTGGAGGAGAATACTCTTTCCCATTTAGTTGTTTTTCTCTGAATTTGTTTTATGAACTTTCTTATTCATGAATATAAAATGGGGGTTAAAGTGACAGTGGAATGCATGGATCCTTATAAACTTATCTAGAAAATCCTGTTTTCTCCAGGGAAAGTAAGTGGATCTTGATTACATTGTTCATATTATTCATTGTTACATATAGACTGGACAGTTTTCAGAATTCAAAAAACGTTACAGCACTGATCCAGCCGATCTATGCTAAGAATTCTGGGTAGTTTGGCTAAAAATATTTAAATAGATTATTTTTAAGGACCCGACAAAGTAACTGAATATAAGGAGTATTATCCTAGTGTGTTAATCATCTTAAATAATGTGTTTAAAAAGATGATAAGAATGTTTAGAGCACTCAGTGCAATGGCTTTGCTCAGGTTTTGCCATCTTTTTGACATAATTCTGGCCAGTGGTGAACCTGTGGTTTGCCTTACCCTGCTTTTTCTTCCATTCCCTCCGTTTTGCATCAGCCTCCTCTGCAACTTTAGCAAAGCCTGTAGAACAGCAATGGACAAAGTCAACAAAGTCCCCATTATCAGAAATTCCTGCTCCCAAAAGGTGTTACCAGGGCTGTGATATTTGTTTATATGGCACCCTCTTGCATCGGTCACCTCCTTCTCTCACTGGGCTGGTTGCTGAGAGCCTCACATTGAGTTCCAGTAAAACAAAAGAGTCTTTGGAGACTTGACCATTAAGCATTTAGCAAATGAGATGGGTGTTTTGACTTTACAGAAAGGTTAAAAACCCCTGAAATTATAATGTTTAGAAAGTAAGAAACACAGAAACCACAGAGCATAGAGTTTGTCTAGTTTTGGACAACCCATCAAATTTATTTGATATCCTGAATGTGGCATGTGCTGAACCTCTCGGGGAAACTGCCCGTTTCTCTCCAGGGAGTCAAATAGACTTGACATTTTCTAGACATTGTCCACTCAAACACTTTGGAAGCTTTAGGTCACTTGAAAGCAAAATGCAAGAACTGAAACTAGAGATAGGCACTCGATGTGGAAGGATTTGAATGAGAATCTTGTTACTTTCTATTTTTAATTCATTTTAAAAGGCTCCCTGTACTGCACATCCAAGGACCCTGTTTGTTTCGTGTTGCTTTGCTGCCTTGCCCTGGAGTGCAGCTGACTCTGGTTTCTTTATTGCATTCAGTGTAATGCAATTAACCAGCTGTTAAATACACTGAATTTTCAACCCGATCCTGTCCTGAGATAAATGAGTACATGTACTAAATAACACATCACACAGTTTGCTGCCAAGGCACAGTTTGCCATAGCAAGATAATATGTAAAACATTTGAAAGAAATAACTAAGCATTCCACAGCACATTTAGCTTTAGCAGACTGTTTTTATCATCAAGGACTCTGTTTATAAGACCAAAAGCTTCAATTTTTGTTAAAGAGAAATTCAACTTATTTCTTAAATGATTCCTGGACTTTAAATGTGGGCTAAAATAAGTATTTGCTCTCTCCATTCCCAGTGTGCCATTGTAACTGCTGGGAATATTTTGGGGCCTCAAGTGCCTCACAAAGTTTCCACTTAACATGGCAGTCTATATTTGATCCCGAATTTCCACTTACTTTCATCCATGAGGACTAGGGTGAACTGATTCTTGGCTTTCCCATCTTGCAGCTGGGCTGTGTATGTCCCTTTATCATCTGCACAGAAATCTTGGATTATCAGTTCTACGAGGCCTTTTTCTCTGACAAAGTTTATTTTGTGTGTCTGTGAAAACCAAAGAAAATAAGATAAACTGAAGAGTTTTTCCACAGTAGAACTGCTCCAAGGTCAGGTCCTGGCGGAGCATCTTCTACCACCCCTTTTAGTGGATTTGTGTCTGTATCCTTATAAACTTCTCTCCCCTTACAGAGCAGTGAAGGCAGTGCGCTCTGCTATTCCATCCTGTGGATTCAGCTCTAATTTGTATACCTAGGAATGGTAGAATTGCTTCCAGCAGAGCTTTCCTCTGGGAGAGAGTTTTTGTTAAAACCACCTAACACAACATGATATCCTTTCTTGGATATGATGGACCTTTCAGCTCACCAGAAACTCCATGATTTTTAGTCTCACAGAAGTGCTGCCCTTAATTACAGTCTGTGACATGTAATTGTGCATTTGGGCACGATGAGTAACATTTCCACCCTGCTGCAGGTACTACTGAACCTCCTCCACATACACCCCGAAACTGCCAGATGCTTAAACATAAATATCATCATTCCGCCTCACTGCCTTGTTTGCTCCAAGCAAATATCCTTACAAAGAGCCTGACAAATGCTCTTAATTGTGTACAACCATGTCAGCCCTCCAGTGGGGAGGAGACAGTTCTGAGGGGAGACAAAGCCTTCGATAAACTTGCTCTTTGTTCTAGTCCCCCCAGGACAGCACTGACAGCTCAGAACTGCTTTGGGCTGGCCCTTTGTTCTCTGGGCCCTGTTTGTGATCTTGGCATTGCCCCTCTGCACAGACCTGACAGGCCAATGATTTATATTGTGCTTCATTCTCAACTGTTCAGCCCTCTGGCCCTGTCATTCCAAATACTTTTTGAGTGTTATAATATTAACTTGATATGGGAAGACAAGGAGGAGGCCTGAGCATTTTTCTGGGTGTCTCAGGAGGTTGGAGTGCACACCCAGGCAGGGCTATTTCCAGTGCCTCACTCTGAGAAATAAATCACTTTCATCTGCTTCTTGGATTCATGAGATTTGTCTGTAGTTCAAATAGACATGGTGGAAAGCTTCAGCTTGGCTTGGGAAAGCAGAACAAAAATATCTCGTCTCATTCCAAGAGCTGGAATTTCTTTAGCATTCACTGAAATGGGTCCAGTGTGGTCATCCAAGACAGAGCTCTGCATCCTGCACAGGTGCATTTGTAGCATCACATGAATTACATGTGGCTGAGCTTTATTGTCAGAAAATTCCTTTCTCAAAGGGAAATGGCAGGTTGTCAGAGGAATATTACTGAGGAATATTGCCCTGTCTGGAATGTGTCAGTGCAGCAGCCTGGCAGCTTGGGGCTGCACAGCTCGGGAACCCAGCAGCTGCCTTTATGTTTGTGCACAGAGGAAAGCCAAGCTCCAGAATCTTCTAGAAGTATGCTCTGAAGTAACTGATGGGAATTCAGAAAACTGGGAATGTACCCATTTTCTCTGTCTCCCTGTTCAGCAGAAGTCAGAATGAAATCCAGAATAAAACCTACGGGAGTGCTTTTGAGCTCCTCGTCGTTGAAGATCAGGTGCAGCTCAGCATTCGGGGACAGCTTCTCCACCTCCAGCCACAGCCGCACCTCTCCCTTCTCCAGAACATCCACGTTCCAGCCAGATATCAGCTTGATCACTGGCAAACAGAGGGAACCACAGGGGGAATCACAGCCAAGCCATGGGACTGGGCTTGGCCAGGGTTCCCCTTCCCCGTGGGTGCACGTGGCTGTGGTGTCTCACAGCCTCCACTTACACGGGTTCCTGATTTCATGGCTACGTTTCAGTAACTTGTCCAGATCTGAAATGCAAAGAGTAAAAAGCCATTTAGATACATACAACTTGCCCAAAACTTGGCCAAATTAGTTGAATCCATTTAATTTAATTTGTTAATGAACTTTGTCAAGAAGATTATAAATATAAAATACTTGATAATGGGGAGGACTAGAGGAGGTTGTGAAGATAATTCTTAGTTGTGTCTGATGAAAATGTTAGTTGTATCAATTCAAGGAGCATGTTAAAGAAGTTTTAAGTCACTATGATAGTGTAGCTGTGTGTGAAATCTGAACTGTAATGGAAAAATGGCTTTCCAGGAGCGTGGAATCTTCCCTTTGAGTACTGTAAAAGAAACTGCCCTTCATCCTTCAAGGAATGGAAAACATCTTTCTAATGATGCCACTATCATTAAGTGACATTAGTCACTTACTATTCCTCTGCAAGAAACTTTTCCTCTAAACATCTAATATTAGAAAATTAGGGCACACTAGGTGTTTATTTTTGGCAAATATTAATTTTTACCTTCTTTTGTTAGAGTGCAGCTGGCAGAGATATCATCATCTACATCTGTGACCTCCACCGAATAGACTCCCAGATCCTTTTCTGAGGGCTCTTTCAGTATAAGTTTAGACCTAGAAGTAAAAGGAACAATAATCAAAAATTACACTTCCCGTAACAGAATGCAATACGTTGGACACACCCAGAACATGAAATATAGAATTCATTGGCATTTATAAATGACACTGAGGAGCGAGGCAGACACATTGGCAATATGATGACTGGTGCTTCCCTTTGGTGACTGCAGATTGCACTGAATGGCCCATTTCATGGACACCAGAGCTGGGAATCAGGGAAAGGAGGAGGAAACATTTGGCTTCATGTTTTTCTTAGTGTTTAATGTGTTCTTTATTCGACAGGCCACAATTAATTTTCTCAGTGTGCTTTATATACTCACCTATTGCCTTTCTCTTCAGTCTGAACTCTGTCAGCATCTGGTGGTCCTTCGTAGTCCTTTGACCAGATAAATTCAGAGGATTCATTCTTTTCAGGAGCTTCAAAAGCCATATAAATGAAACCTTCTTCATCAACCCCAAGTTCAATTTCGTTTGTGCCTGTATGAGCAAAAAACCCACCAAACATTCTTTACTAAAGCAGGTCAGGGCTGAACTTAACCTAAACCACAAAGTGTACAGTTTGAGTGAATTAATTTGGGCAGTTTGATTTGCTAATCTTTATTTGACTGAGGGTCTTTCTCACTCTGAAACAAGTAGCTGATGCATCAAAAAGCAGTTTTTCACTAGAATCATCATTCTGTTTACAGACTCTCACACAATCTCATCACTTTTAGTTTCATACCAGGTTTGGTTTTAGCCACCACAGGATCTGAGGGGAGCGAAGGGGGTCCAAGTCCAGCCTTGTTCAGTGCTCTTACTTGGAAAATATAGCATTTCCCTGTCTCCAGGCCTGAAACCTGCAGGAAACATGGTCAGGAATTAATGTGAGACTAACTGGGAAGCACCACTTGGACACCAAGAGCATGTACAGACCTTCATGTGGGTGGTGGCTACGGGCTGTTTATTTATCCGTTCCCATTCCTCAGAGCCTTCTTCACACATGTCCACATAATACCCTGTAACTGGCCCTGCTCCCGAGTACAGCGGCGCTTCCCAGTGGAGCTGCAGCGAGGAGTCCCTCACTGCAGTGCACCTCACGTCGTAAGGGGGGCCTGTGCAGACAAGGGCAGGCCGTGAGACACTCAAAGCTGCAGGTGGGTTCTCTTTGGGTAGGGGTCAGGAAGCAGAGTTTTAAGGTAACAAGTGGATAGGAGATGCTTCCTGTGGTAGTTAGGGGTAGGCTCTAGAAAAAAGCATAAACTAACTGTTTTAAAGTTATTTGCTGTGCTGTAATAGGCAGAGGCATTAAGATTTTAGATCCAGAATGTTCATTCTCTGGAAACAGTATTATGAAAAATGCGTGGGTGCTCTATATGTGTAAAGCAGAAATAATACCCTGAATCGGGACATCCCCGGCAATGTTTGTGTGCTTTTCTGTACTGGAGGAACCCTTACACAGATCTGTAGGGTCCAGAAGCCCCTTGGATTCATGGAAGAGTGAGGACATAACTAATACACATGGTGACATTTTTGTGGATGGTTTGTAGGGGGCATTCACTCAGGAGTTGGACTTGATGATCCTGGTGGATCCCTCCCAACTCAGAATATTCTGCCATTGATGGTGACAGTGATCTACAAGAGAGGTACCTGGTTCTGGCATGGTCCACTCCTCACACTTGAACAAGTCGCTGGGTTCAGACACTTCCCCAACTCCAGCCATGTTCATGGCACAGGCACGGAATTCGTAGAGGTGACCTTCCTGCAGGCTGCTGACCTGTGGGTGCAGCAGGGCAGACACTGTCAGTACAGCCCTGCGCGCTGTGGGCAGGGTTGGAGATGTCCACACCAGAACTAGAGGGCAGCCAGCTCAGGCCTTGGTACAGCTGTGCTTAAACAGCACAGTGGTACAGCTGAAACGAGTACCGTGCAAACTCGCTGGGGGATTGGCTGAGTGTTGACTTCATGCCAGTCCAGCTCGGAGCTATCGTGCTGATCTAGGAAGTAACCCAGAATCTTTGTTCCTCCTTTGCGCTTCGGGGCTTTCCAGCCGATGGTCATGTCGGTCTTCCCACAGCGCAGGAGGACAAACCCGTGTGGGGCTGATGGACACGCTGAGCAAAGAGAAGACAGGGCACTGTTCAGTGCAGGAGTGGGATGGAGGGATTGGGAAAAGAACTGTAGGGAGGAACTGTGCTGAGGAAATCTGTGTGCTCAACCAGATGTGATTCTATTGGTGTTATTTGTGTTATACCACTTGTGCAGTGTAAAGGGATTTGAAAATGACCAGGTTATCGTTTGGAAGTCACAGCAAAAGTCACGGATGTGTCTCAGGATGTTTCTTGTGTGTTGGTTTATGGCTTGCGTGACAGAGAAGGTGGAAGCAGTGGGTTGATGGAATGGGAACATAGAGGGTTAGATCCTGGCTGATGGCGGGTCATAGGATTTTGCAATTGCCCTGAGAAATTCCCAGTGCTGATTTCAAGACAGAGCATGACTGAGCAGTTAAAATGGTTACTTGTAGCAGAGCCAAATTAATTCTGAAAATGTAACACACTGCTAAGTCAAAATGCAAATTAATTAACTTCCACCCTTGGCAAGTGTAATTGACAGCAGACGCTGCGGGGTACAAGGAAATTAGTTCCGTGTTGCTTTGCTTCTCAAACATCACCGTTCCATGCAGTAATAGACGTGTCCGATGGATGGGGTGTTCAGAGTTCACCCTGGACTGTGTGTGCACAGGTGCCACTACTCACCGATTGCCGGCCTGACAACGATGGGGTCTGTTTCTGGGGAGCTCTCACTCAGTCCTGCCTCACCGACAGATTTCACACAAAAGACATATTCTTTTCCAGGCTGCAGCCCAGGAACAGTAAATCTGGGAGAGCAAAGTAATATGTGTTTGACTGTGCAAAGTACAAGTAAACAGTGCTTAGAACAGGCAGCAATACATTTTAATAAGGCTTTGTTCTTACAAAATCATTATTTGCCATTACAAATTAAAGTGTCACATAAAATGCCTCCCAATAAATCATACAGTAGGTATGGAACAGATGGAGAGGAATCACTCTGCTGGCTGAAACTGTCCAGGGAATAAACAGGACTTTTTTATGGCCCTTATTTGAGCCCCATGGCTAGAGAGGGACTCTACATCCTACATGTGAGTGACACCAGCTTACTCTGCTGGAAAACAAGCAAAAAAATGGAATGTGGTTCTACTGGTGCCCCGAGGTCCATGTACCTGTACAGCCCCAGGCTGAGGAGAACACTCAGACTTTGCTGTCAGCCTGGCTTTGGGTGTAAAAGTGAGGCTTTGAGCAATCCACATTTCTCAGGGAGGATATGGTGTTGGTGTGTGGGTGAGCCTGGGTGTGGGGAGTGAGGAAAGGTCTTATTTTTGTCTGAAATATTACTCTATCCAGAAACAGAAGAATCCAGGTTGGGCCCTCTCATCTCTCAGGGGAGCAGAAATGCTGAACTCACTCATTGCATGTCACAGGCTTGTTATTGACAGTTTTCCACTCATCTGTCCCTGTCTCCCTGCAGTAGATGTAATAGCCAAGGGGCTCCACACCATCCTTTGGCTTATCCCACTGCAGAACAACAGATGTGTTGGTGTCTCTGAAAGCTAAAACCTGAGATGGTGGAGGCGGAGGTGCTGGAAATAAAAGAAAAATAGGGAAGGTTAGAATTTATAATTTTAAAAAAACCAAAACAGTCTAAGGGAGTTGGCCTGTTTGATTTATTCACCTTTTCCAGAGCACCATTTTCAAACTGTTGCCCAGAGAAGCTGTGGCTGCCCCATCCCTGGAAGTGTCCAAGGCCATGTTGGATGGGGCTTGGAGCAACCTGGGATAGAGGGAGGTGTCCCTGCCCATGGCAGGCGTTGGCACTGGGTGATCCTTAAGGTTCCTTCCAACCCCAACCAGTCTGTGACTCTATGAAATTACAGCAAAATGCCGTGGACAATGTCCCAGTCTGCAGGTTCTGTTTCTGTGTTTGAGTTTGCCATATCTCCTCTTCCTCTCCCTTGCAGCCCCCCCATTTGTGCAGTTACACCTACATGATCTTCTCTGAGGTGCAGGAGAGACAAGGCTCACATACTGATTGCCCTGGACTGGGACCTGCTTCACTGTGGGGTGCAGGGAATGAATGGACACTGGGGCAGCTTTAATATGGGAGAATGCAAAAAGTTTGAGAGGAGTTCTGGTCTCTCTGAGTAAGACAAACACAGACATGAGCCTTCACACCTCTTACTGCATCAGCTCAGTGCACGGGGAAACAAACCAAAGCAGCAGCTCAGAGACTCCTGTTCAGTCTGAACCCCCAAAACAGGCTGCTGCAGCCTCGTGTCATTCCTTCCACACTGGTCTGTGTCACCTCCCTCACACCCAGCTGGAAGCATGCTTGGATTAAATACAGGCTTCAGCCCTTTCTATATTTTATTAAATGTAATTCTCCCCTCACTGCTTGGTTAGATTTACATTGCACTGACAACTGCAAAGTAATTAAACAAGGATTTAAGGCTTTAAGAGATTTCCTTGTATCAAAGCAACTGCTGTGTAACCATGGACTGTGAAGTTTAAAGGAAGGGATGGGCAGGGGAACCCCCACGTTATTTTCAGAGCAGGTCTTCTTCTCCGCATGATTAGGGTCGAGCAGAGTAATGAAATAATTACCCAGTTTTGCTCCAGCGGTTACAGGCTCGCTGGGCAGGGAGGGCTCACTGATTCCATACTTGTTAACGGATCGCACTCGGAAGCAGTAAGATTTTCCTTTAACAAGATCAAAGAGTGCAAATCTTGGGGAATTAACTGGCATATCCAGATTCACCATTTGCCAGGCGTTGCTGCCCACAACCGACTGGAAGGAGAAAGGGGATGATTTACAACTCGTGTTGTAACCCAGGCCTAAAACCCCCCCTGACCAATAACAAAGCTGATCTTTGTAAGAAAGTAGTTTAAAAAAAAACCCAAACAAACAAACCCACAAGCCAAACCCATAAATTACGTATTTCTTGTTGATGTACCCAAAATTTTCTCGCCTGGCAACAGAGGGCCCCTTTGCAGCAGAAGTGGTACAGCAGGTGAGCAATGAGTATGGAGGAGAGAAGATTGGTAGAAGATACTAATTAACCAGCAAACCCTAACCCTAACCCGGTGCCCTGTGGGGCTGAGGGGAGGCTGGACCGACATGGGAAGTGGCCTTGCTGGTGCCAGAACCTACCTGAGATATCAGTGGTTCTGCTCTGCAGTTCCCCTTCTCTGGGATCCTCTTTTCTTACCTTTTCCACATAATAATTCAGGGGCTCTCTGCCTCTTGGGTCTGGTTCATCCCAGGCCAAAGCCACATAATCTTCTCTGACTTCACTTGCATGAACATTGGTGGGTGGCAATGGAATTTTAATGTGTCCTGTGGGAAGGCAGAATAGGCTTTGTTTTAGTGATAATGTGGCAGGAAAATAACGTTTGTTTACAATGGCTTCTGGTTTCCCCCTTTTAATTAAGATTCATCAATATAGAGGAGGAAACAAACCCTTTGGGGACATGGAGGCAAACCCACATTATTATGGAAGGCTGTGCTGTTTGGAATAGTTCTGATGCCAGCTTATTGTGGTATTTCATCGAGTATCAAAATATGTTTTCTCCAGTCATGTTATTACAAGTCTCATTGTGGCAGAACAATCATTCCTGTCTGAGAGAATGAATGCCTCAGTGGAAATTGGAACTTACCTTCCAGGTCATCCTTAGATATTTCTATCATCCTGCCTTCGTCGTACGGAATAACTGTAATGTCAAACAGGCCAATGTTACCCACTCAGAGGAGATGTTGGGAAGAAAGACAGAACCCAGAACGGTGTCATTTCTTATATGCATAATTATACACATTTCATGTCACATACGATGGTATTTTGATCTTTTTCTCTCCAGAATAGTCGAGGAGGGTTCAGTGGAGACACAGTGTGTTCCAGTGGTGGTTGTGACAGTGAGGAGAACCTGGACAAGCTGCCTTCAGTTGTACCCCCAGCCTCCCCCTGCACTTAGGGAGCAAATTTTCGTGGGCTTAGTACAAACCTGTCATTCTCTTGTCCCTGCTGGCATCATGTGTTGTAATTGGATCACTGGCTTTGGAAGGGTGACTGATGCCCACTTTATTGAGAGCCTTTACTCGGAACTGGTACGTCTGTCCTTCAGCCAGGCCCAGCACAGGGCACTTGCAGGTTTTCACAGGCTGGGCATTGCATGGCACCCAATCCTCCGACCCAGCAACACACCTGGAACAAAACACAGCCCAGAGAGTTCCTTTGGGGTATTTCCACAACAATATAATGAGCTTTTTGGGCTCAAAGAGGATTAACTTACAGACCTTTCAATAAGGTACCCCAGGACTGGACTTCCTCCATCATCACTGGGTGCTACCCAAGAGAGGACCAAGCAGTCTTTGTTCACATCGTGGCATTTCACGTTGAGGGGGGATCCAGGTGCTCCAGGTGTTTCTGCTGCAGCATCTGTAGGAACACCGAGTGAGAGAGGTTACTTTTTGTTCTTTTCGCTTCCAAAATTTTAATTCAATACCTTAATTTTAAGTGTCTAAGGATCTCCATACCACTAATACAAGTCATGTTTTCTAACACCTAAATCACTGCTGAAAATAGGATTTGGTCATCCTGATAATCGTATCCGTGTACAAAATTGGGAGCTGTTTTCCTGTGTGTGAGCATTCCTTTATGACAAAGTATTAGGAAAGGAGCTTTTGTTCGCTGTATGTACCTCTAACAAACACGTAAGTGGTCTGTTCTTTATAGCCATCCAGTGAGGGGACACGGACAGTGTAGAACCCTTCATCTTCTTTGTGAGCACATGGCACTGTCAGAGAAGCCTCCCGGTCCTGGCACTTCAGCTCCTGACGTTCGGAATTCTGCAGCAGCTCACCTGTAGAGCATGGGAAGGGGGAAAGGAACTTCACCTGGGTGGGCTGGTTAGGAGTGACATAAAAAGAGCAGCAAAAAGCACAGTGCGAGATGAGGGTCTGGAAGACATTCCTGATATTGTTGTTGTGGATACTCATGAGCTGATCCCACTTGGTTGCTGGAATGGCAAGAGCAGTCTCACTGCATTCGTCCTGCTTTTCAAAACTTTATAGTTACCAGTTTGGCCAAGATGGAAATCCTTGATTGCCAGCAGAACAACACAGAGTATCCAAAAGGTTTTTCCACTGGAGAACCACAAGCTTTTCAGACACTTGGTGCTTTCTCTGTATAGGACTAAGGCTCTTAAATTATTCCTATGAGCAGGAACGTTATTACCTTCAAGACATTTTAGTGGCATCATCCTTTCCAAATGGGGAAAGGATAGAAATTAAATAGTAACATCTGTAGCTTGAGGAGAGCTGAGAGCAACTCAGGAATCCTGAATTTTAATTCTTTTCTGTGAACGTTCAAGTAAATTCCAGTGGTATATTCTTGGAGGTAAACGCATATGAACTTAGCTATGCCTACAAACCATCTCTGAACCAGGTGATGTCTCGTTGGTGGTCAAGCAAATCAGAAGAGAAGTAACAGGAGAGAGTGAAAGGCTCCTTTTCTCTTGAAAATAAGGGTTTCAGTGGAAAAGTAAAATCTGCCTCTCTGGCCATGAGGGATCCTGCGGAAGAAGAGTAAAAGTCAGCAAGATAAAGAGGCTTCCAGAGCTTTCCTCCCTGTCATTAATTTATTCTCATATAATTAGAGCTGGCACTTTGCATGTGCAGTCAGGCTGATGGGAAAAGCTCTGGCTCAGGAAAAAAAGAATCAGGTTGCTTCAGGCTATAAAAATAAATAACATCAATGATTTACTCACTTTTGTATATTTCTGAATCAAATCCTGACTCCTTTCCATAATATTCTGTAAGACAAGAAGAAAATACATTTAGCAAATTTCATGCCAGTGTTTATCTCCTCCTCAAAAATACCCAGTGATGCTCAGCAAACTGTTTTTCCCTTGAACCAGCCCTTAATGTGAACCTTCAAAGTGTCACTGTGGGGTAAAACCAGTTCATTTGACAGCTGATGCCCTTCACAAACAGCTGGGGATGTGTGTGCAGGGGAGATTGTCCCCTTGGCTGTACCAGTGCAGCAACACTGCTCTGAGTGCTCCTGTGCATACAGGTATTCGTAGCTGAGAGAATTCCTGGAGCTGAGGGAAGTGTGTCCCCAGATCTCTTGTTTCAAGACTTGTGGATTCTTTGGAGCCATCTCAGGTGGGTGTTGGCCCACTCCCCCTGCTCTGGCCTGTTGGCATCACATCACCAAGTGAAATTATTTGGAGCTGACATCCAAGAACTGATGCACTTAACTCGAGATACTTTCCTTCCTTGATTTGCCAGAAATGCCCGTACAATACCGCCTGTCCTCCCAGTGAGTGAAGTTTGGCAGTAGCTGAGCTCCCTGAGAAGCAGGAGCTGGGGCTGAATGTTAACAGCTGAGGAGGAAAGAAGTCCAAAGCATGGGAGGTGAAGCAGAGCCTCGTCCCGGGTCCTGGGAGACCCTCAGTGATGTCTTTAGGGAAAGAGGGATCCCAGAGACCCTGCCCTGGCATTGAGGCCATTCCTGAGTGGGGCCAGGGGAAGAGATACCATCAGCCTGCCCGGGCCATGAGGAATGTTTCCAGTGCAGGCAGGATTAAGGCCTTGCTGGAGTCTCTATTTTCAGACTGTTAAATGCAAATAGCAAAAGGAAGACTCATGTTACTGGGATGGCATTAGAAATCCTGGGAGAAGGAGCAGAGTGGGCCCCACCACAACCATGGGGAATAAGGTCTGCAAGTGGTTAGAAAAACCCGATGACAGCCAGGTGAAAAGAGCCATTCCATCCAGGGCTTTCTGTGCTAGACCACAGCCCCTATCCTGCCGTCCTGCCTGCTCTCTCCATGACCAAAGATGTCCAAAGCAAACCTGTTCCTTCCTATTCATGTCTTGCCATTTGAATTATTCCCTGGACTCTGTGTCAGCCCCACTGAAGCCTCTAGTTGTCTACAGTTCTATAGGTCTATTCTGTTCAGGCTACGTATATATACATATATATATGAAATATGAACAGCTAAACTGTGATCCTATGAGACTGCACTGTATATTTCTTAAAGCTTGATACAATTTCCCTTTTTAAGTACTGATAGTCTACTTTGTTCACCATATCTGGATTTGACTTGTGCAGAATGTGTGTCTGTGCCAGTTATTTTAAGAACAGCGCAGATCAAAGAAGAAAATCTTGCATTTGCTCTTGGTAGTTATGGATTTGAGGGAGAAATGTGGTATTCTCTGTACTGTTGCACTGAGAGGTCCCTCTGAAAGCCACAGGCCTTGGTAACCCATTTCTTGGTTAAGTTTAGAAATGCAGCAGTGTCTTTGTAGGCCTGTTGTGTAACTGCGTGGCTGTTTCATTGCAGCCCAGAAGAAACAAGTACCTAAATTTAGTACCATTTTAGCCCAGTGGAAGGACAGCTGTGTCCGTATGGAATCTGAAAGATTTTGGCTGGGTCCAGAAGTGGCTGAGAAAGAGGAGCTGTTCTATCAGCCATGTACATACAGATTAGTGGTGCCCAGGATTACTTGAGCCAGTTGTGCTTTCTCCTCACTCACAGCTGAGAGGAATTCCCCTCTCCCATTAACAGGGCTTTTTCCAGAGTGCTTGTATGTGCCTATCATATAATGAAAATATTTTGAAGATTCTACGGAATTTGAAAGTTTAAAACCAAAGGAACATTTTTTACTCACTCCTGACAAGCACTGTAGCAAAGGAATAAGCCTCTCCGTGCTGGTTCTTTACTTCCACACTGTATTCAGCAGAATCTTCCATGGAGCACCTGGAAAAAAAACCATTTCCGCTCCTTTTAGCTGTCAGTTATTGTTCATATTTCACAGGACAGATTCAAAGGGGCTCCCCTTTAATCCCTGAAGTTAAAAGGAGATATTTACTTTTCATCCAGAAGGTGCTTTTCCTTTTGATTACAAGGATTTCTAACACTTTGTGTTCAATTTTTTGTCTTGATACCCAGCAGGAAAACATTTCAAGTACTGAACAAGCAAAAGAGCTGTAGAACACTTAATATACATGTTTCTATCACATGTAATGTGACGTTCTGATTACAGTGACCCTTCCTAAATCACAATCCTGTATCTGTTTGTGAAGGGCTTCATGTGTGTGGCCTTACCCTGAAGGAGAAAATGTTGGTGATGCCTAAAAAGGGGAGGAGAAATAAATTAAAGCTCTAATTTTTAATTTTTTAAATATCTTTTAAATGAACTGCTGTTTTATGAACTACTGTTGAGATTGGCACAGGTTTAACTCAAACACGACCCCCTGAAGTCAGGCAAGGTCAGATTCCAGAAGAATTACCTTTTATTGTTTATCGTACACAGACTGGGAGTTCGGGCAGAGCTCAGCCGAGGGCACCCACGTTACCTGCTGATGTGCAGGGTCAGCATCCCAAAGTCGTTCCTGAGCTTGTATTTTCCTGCTGGGGCCAGGCGGGGGTCAATGGGGACTCCGTTCTTGTACCTGGTCGAACACAAAGGGATGTGCTGTTAGGAAATGACCTGTGTCAAACACAACAGAAAAGAGGAGACACAATTCCCTCTTTTATGGGGGTCCCACTTCAATCCAGAACAGTCCTGCAGCTGACCTAGATCCCCTGAAAAGCCCTGCGTGTCCCTTCCCTAGGGATGCTGGTGCTGCCTACAGCAGCTTAGCCTTGGCTTAACATTCCCTGGCTCTTCTTTGTGTTCCCTGGGGATCTGTGGGAGGTTCCTATTCTCTTTGCTCTTCCAATAATTCAGAGAGGTCATTCGGGAAGGTCACAGGGGAGCTCCCTGCCTACCAAGTCATTAGTAATCCAAATGTTTGCATGCTTAAGCCTTCCAGGGGAGGAATGGTTGATCACTGTAACAAACAGATCAAGGTACACCTTGCAAATTGTTTTCTGAGGTGATCTTTCATTTATTTATGTCCCTCTGTTACTTGTGGTGTGTGCTGCAGTCAGACCCAGTAGGTAACACTCCTTCCCTGTGGTGGGTAGATCTACAAAGTGAGTAAATGTAAGAGCAGTGTTGTATTTTACAAACTGCAGAAACAACAGCAGTTTCACACGAAAACTCTCATGGTGTCCAGGGCAGCCAGGCCTTGAAGGTGTGTATGTGTGAGGTGGTTTAGTGCTGAAAACAGATCCTGGTTTCTGAGACTTAAATCCTGAGTTTGCCTGCAGGACAGAGGACAGCACCAAGGGAAACAAGGAATTAATCTGCATGACTCTCAGTACTGGGAGGAGCCCCATAGGACTGTGCACTGCTTCCAGCCCCACTGAATACTGAGAGTGTTTTCGGTGAGCTCTGAAGGTCTCCCTCCCTTCTCCCTAGCAGGACATGGATGTTATTCCTCCGTGAGGTGCACAGACTGTCCCCACACGGATCATGGCTGGGACTGACGTACCAAGTGACCCGTGGTGGAGGGGACCCCAAGACGGTACAGGCCAACTTCACATCCATCCTCTCCCACACTGCGTGTGCTCTGAGAGGGATCCAGAACATGGGGGGTCTCCCTGAGCGCAGCTCAATGTATTCCTTCTCCATGCATGCCTTTTCCACAGCCTGTGACAAGGACACACGCAATGAGGGTGATGGGAAGGGATTCTGTTATCACACAAATTCTCTTACAAATGGGCTATGTGATAATGCTTGTCCTTAGACCAAGTGATTGTGAGGTTGTCCCAACGCCTGCCGGGGTTTAGCATCCTCTCCAGAATGCCACTTAGTCTGTGATTGTAGCACTGTTGGCCCTCCCGTCTGCAGCAGAGGGTCTGCTCTGACCTTCCTCCGCAGGGCTCTGCGGTCGGCCCGCACGCGCAGCTGCCTGCAGGTGCGAATCACCTCCCTCTCGAACTTCTCCATGTCATTCCCAAACCGAGTTCTCTTTTGCCCCCTCTGTTCAAGCTCTAGGATGTCAGCTTCCCTTCTTAGCTTGTAGTCCCTGGAACACAGGATGATAAAAGCCAACAAAAGTCAGGATAATGCTTTTTACTTTGTTTTGGTGCTTCTTATTGTTTATATCACATATTTTTGGTTAAGCCAGGAGTGCTGAGGACAGCAACACCAGCTTCATGGAATGTGGGTATGATGTCAGGCAATTATCCCTCTCAGGAATCAGCAGCATTCCCAGGAGAGATCGGACTTCTGTGGCACAAGATGAGGACCCACTGTTTGACCCCTTTTAATCCTGGGCAGGGTGCTGGGGGAGGGACTGAAGGGAGGAGGGATGTTGGAATGATGGACAGCAGGATCAATGCCAAGATTTTCTAGGAAAGAGGGAGAGTCCCTTCTGTTGCCATTAATTTATTAATCTGACTGTATTTTCCATTCATTCCTTTGAAATCTGGTTTCTCATCCTTTGCTTGTGAGCAGGAAAATATTCCTCATTATCACAGGTACCAAGGCACTATCATTTCATTTTGCATTTTAGTTGAGGTCTGGTGTTTTCAAAGGAAGAACCTTTCAATTGAACCTGCTCTTTTTGCTTCCAAATGAAATAAGTTGGAAACTGTGCCCCCTACAAGGATTATGTTTGAGTTATAATGATTCCTGACTTACTTTGGCATTTCGGAGGTCAAGGCAAGGGCAGCCGCTATCGACAGCTCTGAGAGGCTGAACGTCTCTTCTTCCTCACTTCCAGGGCAGACACATGTAAAAGAATCCAGACAAAACTCCGTAATTTCATAAAGTCAAAATCCAGCAAACCTGGGAATGTGTAGAAAGTCCTGTCTGGGCCCAACTGACTCAACCTGTCCCCAGCTCTGGGGCTCACCTGGTTTTGAACCTTTTCTTCCTGGTTGTGGAGCTCATTTGCAAGCTCTGTTTTCTCTCCTCTTTTTGCTCCTCCTCTCTGTGGTAGAAGAAGGTTCGGGTTCCCATGTTGGGAAGTCAAAAATGAACTTTTTTGCTGGAATAGAATAAAACTTTAAGTGATTTTCAAACAAGGCACCTCAACAGAATGTCTTAAATTTATCATTAAGTCCTTGCTTTGCTTTGACGTTCAGGGGCTGTGAATGAAGGTTCCTGTATCACTATTTTCTGTCATTCCCACTGTGAGAGGGATTTGTGCTTCTGTGAAAAATGGAATCATATGAAGAAACGCAGTCTTTCAAGGCAGCTGAAGCTGTAACAGAACAGTCAGTAGGCAGCACTTTGAGGATGGATTTGTTTCCCCAGGACTGATCTTATGCTCTAAATCTGGTGGATGTTCTCCCAGGGAGTTCCATTAGATCAGACCCCCAATATAGCAAGCAGATAAATGAGGAGCATCATGAGAGATACATGGAAGATTAGGGGCAAAATAATATATGGAACATCAGATAGTGAGACATGGAGGAAAAGTTTAGGAAATAAGCAGTTTTTCAGTCTGGAAAATGTATTGCAGGGTAGCTGTGATGGCAAATAGCCTGTGACCCCCAGGATCACACCTGACCCTGCCTGGATGTGCCAGGGCTTAGATAAGGCAGTGCTGCTGAGCCAAACACACAGGGAGCAGTGCAGGAATCATGGAATCATGGAATGGTTTGGGTTGGAAGGGACCTTAAAGCCCATCTCATTCCACCCCCCTGCCATGGGCAGGGACACCATCCACTAGCCCAGGGTGCTCAGTTCCAGAACTCTCCTTCAGCCTGTGTTCCCATCTGCGATTCCCTGTTCCCAGGCTGCCAACAGGAACAGTGACAGGTCAGTTCTTCAAGAGGACAATGCTTTGTCCAGTCCTTTGGCTGCATCCTGCAAGATCACTTGTTTCTTCTCAGCTCTGACAAGGAGCTTGATAAATCACAGAGTGAACAGCATCCTTCAGAGTGCTGGCCTAGAAGGACTTGCTCAGGAAACAGCAGGATTTTCCCAAAGAGTGACCAGAGGAGCTTCCCGGGGAGCTCCTGCCCTGGCTGGTAGAACACAGGGGCAAACACTGGCACTCCTGGCTCCCGTCCCTCCCGGCTGTGCCGCAGCCCCTGCGCTGGGAACCAGCTCCTGCTCTGGGGCTCTGATTATGGGTGCACACGAAAACTGAATCAGTTCTAAGAGTCTGTCCCTCCTTATCTCCCTCTCCCTGCAATTAATTCAAACCCACGCAGCACAAGCCTTAAACTGTGCACATTTACAAGTTCTAAAAGCTCAGGTTACTTTATGAAAGCAAGCTTTGCAAATCTAATTGTTGCCGAATAAAATTTGTTCAAACATACTTGTAAATCTTTCCCTAGCTCAGGTTCCATGACTGAAATTTTCCCTTGGCAAATTTTCCCCCTGGGTTTTAGCTTTACTGCCTTCTAATCTGAGCTCAATAGAAAATACAGACCCACCAGCTTTCACTGGGATGATTTTTTCATACTATGTTTTATTTGTACAATTTTCTGCTTATGTAATTAAATTTACAAAGGGTCCATGGAAAAGCACAATTGTTCTGGTAAATGCAAAATATCCCAACATGAAAATAAGTGATTAACATGATAATATTTCCTTAGTAGATGTTAACTTGGGAAGAAACAAAAAAATGTTGGATAAGAAAGAGAAAATAAAACAGGCTTTTATGGGAAAATATCTTTGTAATTTCATGGAATACTGGTCTCTTCAGGACTGATTCAGCTGCAAAAGGACTCCTGTCATCCTGGGCATCAGATCTTTGTTCCCATGTTCACAAATAACTACTGATCCAGTTTAATTCGTACTATATAATGCTTTTTTATTTTTCCCTGGACAAATTTCAGTGCTTTATAATCTGGTGTTTATGTAAGGACACAGAGTTCTGATCTGCTAAATGTGACACTTTTCAATTCAAGTTTCTATTATTTTCTAAACAGACCAGTAAAACAGAACAGAAAAACAGCAAGTCCACTTTAAAGCAGACACAATCACAAAGCACAGTCTGTTTCTGAAGTGCAAGTCAAATAAAGCTGTCATACGAAATAACTGATGCTGCTCTGAAGGTCTTATAAAATCTTACAATAAACAGGAGTTTATTTACAGATAAACCAAACTCACCCAGTGAAGACTCCAGTGAGAGCTCCTGTCTTCAGGCAAGGGAAAGGACAAAGGAGGCTTTGCCTCTCCCTGTTGATGACACTAAGAATGACTCTCCCCAAAAGAATGTTCCCCATGTTGGAGTGCCCATCCTGGAGTCAAATTTAGCCCCTGCATGCCCTGCCGGGACAATGGGGAGCCCCCGGGCTGGTCAGGCAGTGCCAACACACACACTGCTCTAAATCAGGCCAGTTATTGCCTTTGCCAGATGATGTAAGCACAGACAGGTGCCTCCGAAATTCACTGCTGGATTGTCCTCTACTCTTTTAGGACAGAAGCTCAGAGAGCATCCAAACTGAATTCTGAATATTTTCACCTCCTCCAGGAACTGCCCTTGGGGTGACCTTGCCATTGCTGCCTGATAGGGTGAAATCATGTGCTTTGACATCTCTTTAGTGAATGGCAACTTCAGGCAAATCCTGTCAGTGTATAATTAGACCAGGAGCCACAGCAGCTCTTATGTTTTGATCGACTGTTTTGCTTTCTTGCTACAGGCAAAGGAAGGTTTGGTGCCTCAACAGAGGGTGAGTTTGGGCATCCAGCTGCCCATGGTGGTGTCTGAGAGCTGGGGGTCAAAGAACAGATTGCTGGTTTTCCATTTATTTGAGGTAGTCTTGCAGTTCCAGCATCCAGGATAAGCCCTTCCCAGCAATGTGAGAGGCAGGTGATAGTTTTTGTGGTGTCAGAGGCCTTATGAAAATCACCTCCACCATCCAATTTGAGTCACCCTGCCCACACCAGGATCCATTTCTAAGAACCTTGTTTGCTTCACCATCCAAAGAAGAAAACCAGGATCAGCACTAGAACTACAAGGACTTCCAGGTGGGAAGGTTATTCAGTGGCTGTGTTTCAGACATTCCTAAGACAGCAATAAATGGGAACAGCTGGGCAGGCAGGCCTGAATGTGCTTTGGTGTGAGCTGAGCTGTCCAAGGGAAAGAACATTATTCTTTCATTGGTTTTAGACAGTTCCATGACCACTTGAGTGCTTTCCTGAATTTTGTATTATGAGAAGTAATGGGTAGTTATTGTTTATTCTGCTTAATAATTTCATTCATCTTTGTTACATCAATCCTCTTGTATGCTTTAAGAAGAATCTTATGCTCTCATATGAATGCTGACCACTTTTTTCACCTTTTTCTCACAAAAATATCTAATAATCATGTTTCACAGCTTTTATTGTCTCAGTCTGAAAAGGAGGAAGGTACATATGGCCATTTTAAATGCTCTGTTTGGAAAACGCTCTCGGGGACAGGGTGGGATTGTTGGGATGTCTGTGCAAGGCCAGGGGTTGGACTGGATGATCCTTGGGGGTCCCTTCCAGCTCAGCATATCCTGTGATTCTTTGAACCCTGTTTCGTTCTGTCTCCAGAATTTAGAGCTTTTCTTGTGTTCCTTGAGCAAGATTTTCCTCAGAGGACTTGTTAAAAAGTCATCAGTGATTTTCCATAATATTGAAGCAGGGAGGGCACCTTCCAGTGCCAAGGTGAGGAACAGGGAGGGAGAACAGGGAGGACGAACAGCCTGCAGCAAGTTCATCCCTGGGCAAGGATCCCTGCTGAGCTCCGAGCAGGGCTGCTGGTGCGGCAGTGAGTAAGTGACAGCTCCCGGGTTTAGCTGGGGAGACAAAGAGCAGTGCTTTGCTATAGGGTTACAGCTGCCACCTGCCACTGCGGCCGCCCTGGGACAGCCGGCGCTGCGGCGAGCGCCGGGACAGCTGCGGAACAGGGTGGCACTGGCACAGATGGCTGGCACGGGGACACCTTTGAAAGGGTGTTGAAATCCTGCTGGTTATCTGAAAGTGTTCGTACACAGGAGGCCGGGACAGTGAGGTCCTGGAGTCGCTGTTTGACACGGGCAAGGGATCGGTTTGGTTACCAGCAGCAACGGAGCTAAAGGCAATACAGTCAGCTGAGGTTGATGAGGGATGGATGGCACATCCCTTGCGCAGCTCTGTTAAAGTTCAAGAGCATCAACATCTCTTTCCAAGCTTCTCCAAAGAGAAATCGTTTTAGAAGGGGTGATCTTCCTGTTTAATTGAAGAGGTGACTCATGAGACAAAAACAATGTCCGTCTGCTTAGAAGGTCAAAGTCTAAAAGGTCAATATTGACTAAGCCATGGTAAGAGCAGGAAATTTGGAATACTGGAGTCAGTCACCTCCTTAGGACATGGCTCAGAGCCTCTCTCTTGCCAGTGATCCCTGAGCAACACAGCTGCTGCTGGGAACAGGCAGCGTGGGGTGGGGCTGGGACCATTCCTGCCCTGCACTGCCTCTGACCTAAGTCAAAGGCAATGTAGCCTTGAGACCTGGGCTGAATCATGAAAAGTCTTTACTTCACAAGGCTGTTGTTTATTTGAAAAATCACCCCAAAGCAAGTGGAATTCAGCCTTAGCTTCATCCAAGTGCACTTAGAGTAAGAACAGCTGAGTTTTGCTTCTGGTCAGCCTTTGGCTCTTTGAGCAAATACTTCCCCATACCATTCCAACTTTGCTTATTCCTATAAATGGTTTCAGTTCTCCTCTAAAACTGATGTCATCAGACACATTTTTTCACCACAGCAGTGGAAGTCAACAGGCTGAACTCTGCTTTCCTCTGAATGAGAAATAATTTCCTCCTCTGTCCCCTGAATAAGTAGGATGTGGCTTGTTTTTGGTGACTGTGCAAGTGCTAAAGGCACTAAAGAGCACAGCAGGACAGGGATATCTTCCACAGAACTGCTGCATCAGGAGCTGTTACCCAGTTTCAGTGACTCCTTTGAAGACAAAGTCCATTACAGGGAAGTAGCCTATTGTTTTCCAAAAGTCATATACCCACTAATTTATATTTCCTTCTTTTACTGTCCCATGGTACATTTAATTCTTTTAAGTTTGCATACCTCAGTTTCTTCAAAGGGTGGGTACAACTTGGACCTGGATCTTTGGTGCTGGTACAGAGCAGAGACAGTTTCTGTTGTGAATTTTGCTGAATTTTCAGTAAACTGAATCTGGAATTTGCACCACAATCTTAACTCAGCTTTTAAAATAATCCACTTCATAATAAATTTGAAGAATATGCAAGAAATAAAAGCCTATTGTTTAAGTGCAAAGATACAGTATTGCAGTGACCCAAAAGTAATTATATCAGTAAAGGTACCAGTCTCCACGATGGAACAGTCTGACAACCCTGTGTGTGTTAATAATCCAGGATTAGCTGTGTTTATTGCATTGCTTCTGTTTCAAGCAAGAAAACATAGTCTGGATTTTAATGTCATTAAGTCATCCTAGTAAAATTCTGTGTTGCCATCCTCATCCCACTGTACTCTTAAGTCCAGATCTTTGAAGAGCATAGTGAGAGCAGTGCCACTGTCCTGGCCCGAGACAGTGTCTGGGGACGCACTCAGGTCTCTGCAGCTCAGCTCCTCTGCTGCTGTGAACATTCCTGTGTGTGGAGTCTCTGGGAGCTGCACTTTAGTTGCAGGATGTGAGAATGGGTCTGGCAGCATCCAGCGCTCCATGTTGTCCCCAGGGAGCTCATTTTCAGTCCGGATGGAGAGGAGGAGGGGTGCTGGCTGGGGTGGCAGCAGGTCACCCTCTGCAGCATAGCCCGTGGCAGCTTCCACTGCAGACAGGAGCAGTGGCAGTTCTGCTGCCTGTTGTCTGTAGCATGCCCCTTGTTCCAGCAAGGACAGGGACAACTGGGGCACAGACTCTGTGTTGTCCCCCCTGTCACCCTGCAGCAGCAGCAGCTGTGTTTGCCCCAGGCTCCCCTGCAAGAGCTCTGTTCTGTCCATGCTCCTCCACAATGCCACGTTTGGCTGCTGCTCTTTGTAATTCCAGTGGCTGCAGCTCTCTCTCAGCACCGGGGTTATGAGCTTTCCATCAACAAAATGGTCTGGAGAAACTCCCTTTAGCCTTTGGTCTGGCTGCAAATTCTTGCACTCGTGGTCTGTGCCTTGGACACACAGCCCGTAGGTCAGGGGCAGGGGTTTGCCAGATGTGGCCGTGGGGATGCTCTGCTCAGATGTTTGAGGAGTGTAACCAGCTGGAGCCACAATGTCCAGGCAGGATGGCTGGGGAGGCACCTGGAATGTTGGTACCTCTGCCTGCTGCTGATAGCCAGTCTGGGGGGGACACACCGGCCATGCTGGCTCCAGTGCTCGGTCCAAATGTTGGCTGATCTGTGGCAGCTGCACTTCAGGGATGAAAAGTGAAGGTTTGGATAAGCTAATGGGCTTTATGATATGCTCCACTGTCAGTGTGAGAGGCTGGAATGATGAAATCCCTCTGAAGTCCTGTTGGAGTAGATAAATGAGCACAAGTTATTAACAGAAGCTGTAACCTTGAAAGTTTGCTTTTGATTCTTTAGAATTTTCTTTGGAGAAGTGTCAGTAAGAGCCAGTAACAATCACCAGGGATCTGCTCTGCTGACAAAAGAGCTCTGTTTTGTTTTTTTCCTGGGGAATGAACCTTCACAGGAAAACAGACATTTCTCACTGTGTATCAACTATGCAATCCTAAAATACGAGGAAGAAAAATTCCTGCTTTAACTTATGCAAAATCTGGCCTAAGCCCTGGAGCGTGGAAATAAGCTCATTTATTATCCCTTAAGCTCATTTCACATGAAGACCCAATGCTTGCTGTGGAAGATGAAAGATAGGTGAGAATCCCAGGGTTTCAGAGGGAACTACTGACTTAGGATGCCTCAGGTTTAGCTGCCTAACCTGATCCCTTCTTCAAAGGGGCCTGATCTGGGGGATGTTCTGAGCACCCCTGCTTAAAGTATCAGGAGTCTGCACTGATTGCCTGGATATGACTCATTCCCCTCCTCAGTTAGCAGTGCCAGTTAAGTGCATGCACACCATCTGAGTTCTTGGGGGAAATAAAAGAGGGTGGGTTTAGGTTGGATATGAGGAAGAAACCCTTCCCTGTGAGGGTGGGCAGGCCCTGGCACAGGTTGCCTAGAGAAGCTGTGGCTGCCTCATCCCTGGAAGTATCCAAGGCCAGGCTGGAGCAACCTGGGCTAGTGAAAGGTGTCCCTGCCCATGGGAGGAGGTGGCACTTTCAGATGGGCTTTTGGGTCCCTCCCAACCCAATCTATTCTGGGATTTTATGATCTTACAGCTCTGCTGCAGTGGCTGAAGGACACTCACCAAAGACATGGGCTGGGCACCGTGTTGTTTGACGTATTTGTAGATGACATAACCAGTGGCAGCAAACATCAGCCCGGCACAGAACCCCAGTGCCACCAGACAGTAGAGAAGCCACATCTTGTCTGGTTAGGGGGGAAGAGAACAATGGAAAAGAGGGTTGCATTAGAAAAACCGGACCACAGTTGCTAAAGGATGTTATAGGTTTCATCTCATAGCACATAATTTTTAAATTATTTAAGTCAGTGCTCCTCAGTGGAAATCAGTATGTTTTGTGTATTCAGTATCCCAGCTGGACTTTTCAATCAGCAGAGTTAACAGCCTCACCTTCTAGTGTTTTAACCCAAAACACTTGCAATTTGCTACTTCTCTGGAGGAGCTCTATATAAACTGTCCCGTTATATTCAGTGTCTGGGTCCAAGTTGGAAACTTCGAATTCTTTGTTGTGCTCATTCTTTGTCCACTGTTGAAAATAAAGGTATTTTAGAAAGATTAAATGGTACATTTTTTTCAAATCAGATTGCAAAACTTAGCATAAAATACACCTGGTAAGGTGTTATAGTGTTATAATTATACGGTATGTCATTATATATATCATTTTGCTTTCTGTTGTTCCTGTATTTAATTTGGCATTTCAGTTTCTTGAGACTTGAACTAATTAAGTCATTATTTTATTCACCAATGATTTTACTTTTTGCTACTTATACAGTACTCTTGGAAACTCAGGAACTTAAGAGGAATTCTTAATCCTGTTGTCTACCAAGAGTCAAAGACTCCAAGACTTCCCCTTTCCCATCAGAAATCTGATCCATCATGTATAAGCTCTGCGATCCTTCTCCATCTTATCTAGAATGTGATTTACAAAGTCGGGCCAGTGCCTGAGGTTGTGCTTTACCTGCTGGTGTGTCCTCTGGTTGAAAATTGTCAGGTGATAACCAACAGCCCCGAATTTGCTGTAAATGTCCTCCACGGAGAGCTGCCGGCCATCCTCCCCCCGCAGGGGAGTGGTGGGGGGCTGGATGAGGAACCGTATGGACCGTACGTAGGGAATGTACTCCACTTGTGGTGCTCCTATAACAGCTGGGAAAGACAGAACAGGCAGTGCCAGCTGTGAAGGTTGGAGCTGATACATTATCAGATCACCTGATATCTTAAACACACCCCCGAGACTCACTGAAATTATTACTTCAGCTTATACACAAAAAGGTTTGAGCTTTCTGAGCATGGAAAAGTCAGGCAACTGGAAATGCAGGTGCTTTGGAGTTTTGCCACCTTTAGCTAGTGTTTGTTCCTAGGAATTCTCACCCCAGGCTTTTCCTTAGGACCACGTTCTCAGTGATTCCATGTTGCTTCCCTGTCCCTCAGAGGGACATCCTCCTTCATGTGTGTGATGGTGTGAAATCCCACCACAGGGCACTCAGGAAACAGCTGCTTAAACTCCTGTTCCCATCCTACATCAGATTTTAGTCCCAGAGCCAGTAAGGCTCCCCAAGGCTGTGTTCTATGTCTGCAGTATGGAATAGGGCTCGGGAACAGGCAGTCTCCATTGGGCTGGATGCTTATCCCAATTCCAGGAGTTCACATTTCAGAGCTCCTGGGACTGTATTTCTGGCTGTCCCCAGGTCGTACCATGTCTCTTACTGGTTTCCCTCTGCCTTTCATCTGCCTTAACAGCAGCTCTTCCTTCAGTGGCACAGAGCCATGGAATCACGCAATCACAGACACCTGGCTTTTCCTTTTCCCCTCCAATCCCACTCTAATGTCAGGGCTCAGGGAAGGCCCTGCCCATTTGCTCCTTTGCCTCTTTGCCCAGTTCCAAACGTTCAGGCCTTCCCTGCGTCCCCGTGAAGCGCAGGGTCCTGCAGTCCTGGGCACGTACTCTCCTTCCGGGGCTCGAACCTCTCGGAGCGCACCCAGCTGGGGGAGCAGCCGCCCCGGCCCGTCGCCCTCGCCCGCCCGTAGTACTGCTCCCTGAAGTTCTCTGTCTCACGAGTGAGGTTGCAGAAGGGCTCTGGGATGCTCTGGCACTCAGGCTTGGTGAGCCAGGATTTTTCTCCATACCTGAGGAAAGAACAAGCTTCTAGTTTGGTAGAACAGACAATTGTTCTCACCTGTATTGACAGGTGAGGAAATACAGAATAGAGAAGGAAGTTGAAGGTAAAGAATAACTCAGTAATGGAGTAAAGTTGGCAACCAAAGATATTTGCTTAACTGAGCATCATGTACCACTTTGAATAATCCTGTCCTTCACTGAGTTCTTCTCCAAGCAGAACCATTTCCGTAACAGCAGAACAGGCAGGAGAAACAGCAAAATCAACTTTTGTTTATTGGCCCCTCTCTCTCCCTAAGAACAGCACAACTCCAAAAAGAAGCAAACTTCACATACTGTTTATATTGGACATCAAATATGGTGCCAGGGGGAATATCTGCTGCTGTTTCCCAGGTCAGGATGTTCTCAAAGTTTGTGGAAGAAAACACTACACGTTTCAGACATGACAATCTCTCTGTAGTCACAATGCCTGGAGGAGCAAAGAAACTGGTATTAAAAAGCATATTCTGGCATCTCAGCCCTCAGATGAACAAGTGAACATAGTGAACAAGAGTATCAAGGGTGCCACTTCCTGATATTTTGCTAGAGCTGGGCTGCAAAGCAGAAGCTTGAGCAGAACAAGCCTTCAAACCCTGCACACATCACCACATAATCACCTTGCAGATTGTTGACTCATCCCAACAAAATGTAAGTCAGGAAGTTACACCGAAAGGGCTCAAAAACTCAAGTCAGAAATAGGATCTTTGAAGTTCTTATCAGGTTTCCTTTAAAGCAGTTTAAAGAAAACCAGTAAAATACAAAAAATGGCAAAATAAGAATAATAGCCTGTTTTCAAGACCAGAATCATGTCTGTGAATTCCTCTATTTTCTGCCCCTACTCAGGGAAGTGACCTGCAGAGCCCAGTTTCACGTCACTGAAGAAGTGGCTGCCATCAGCCTCCCCTGCTCCAGGTTTTATTGGATGGATCTGCCTGTAGGGAGTGACCACAGGGACCTGGTGTCTGGACTCTGCTCTGGGTGTGCCGGGGTGAAAGCAAACAACCCACCCAGCTCCTGCTTTGCCAGCCCTGCTCCTCTTCCCCATCCCCAGGGAGGATGGGCTTGGCTTTGGCGAGCAGGGACGTCACCTGTGCCTGCCAACCATGGCCCTGCAGAGCAGGGACCAGCCGTGGCCCCTGCAGCAAACTGGCTCTGAGCAGGGGCCACAGGAGTGTCCCACAGGCTTTTGTCTCCTGTCAGGAGAACACACACCTTTCCCTGAGGCTGAGTCGTGAGATTTGAAATCGCAGAGGAGCCCTCAGGATTTATAAGCTCTGTGCATTCAAATTATGGACAGATCCTCAAAGGCAGATCATTTATACATGACTCAGCTCAGTTTGTGGTATTGATAAACACGTGTGGGCTTCAGCCTGTGCTTGCTGCAAGTGAACAGTCCCTCTGTGGTGCTCACAGTCAGTGAGACCCCTCAGTCAAAAAAGGGGTGAGCAAGTGAAAGTAGGGAGGGAAATTCTGCAGGAGGGAAAGCTGAGGCCAGGATGGGGGTGACTCGGACAAGATCACTCCGGGCAGGTGTGGACGAGCAGAGGCCAGACCACACCTGGATCCTTGCTCCAGGTTTCCCTCCAGCTGCCTCCCTGCACCAGGGCTGTGGCGGCAGTGAAACCAGCTGGCCAGAGGGGAGAAGGGTCAGGCACACATCTGTCCTTAGGGCTGTGTGTGTGGCATTGGGGCATGGAAGTGACACAGGAATGGAGAGCAGTCTAGTCCAGCTTTTGTCCTGCTTTCCACACTTGCCTCTACTCATTCCAAGGAAGGGGGTGAGTTTCCCTGGCTGAGCACCACGAAAACTGAGTCACTAATACCTTGATCATATCAGAACTAGGAAATCTCTGTCTTCCCACATTTATCCACACTAAAACACAGTTATGCAAAGCAGTGTAACACAAGCACAGTCAAGTGTGGACAGGGGAAAACCAGGATATTTCACAGTGACAGACCTTCTGTTCTAGGAGTTGCTGAAGGCGCCTTCCCTACAGCGTAAGATCACAGACAGGAGCAGAGAAAGACAAGGCTGCCTGCTAAAAACCTGGAGTTTGTAAATAGCAATTTTATCCTTCATTCACCCAGGAGTGAGTTTGCCACATCTGGAGTAGGATTAAATGACTTTTAAAGGGCAGATTTAGATTAGATATTGGGAAGGAATTCTTCCCTGTGACGGTGGGCAGGCCCTGGCACGGGTTGCCCAGAGAAGCTGTGGCTGCCCCATCCCTGGAAGTGTCCAAGACCAGGTTGGACAGGGCTTGGAGCAACCTGGGCTAGTGGAAGGTGTCCGTGCCTATGGCAGGTGGAACTGCATGGTCTTCAATATCCCTTCCAACCCAAACCATTCTATTTGTTTGCACCTCTTTTAAAATCAGGAGTGTTTATTCATTTGTGTCTCTGCTTAAGACACAGGGAGACCCCTGAAATCAAGGAATATCCTTTACTCCTGTAGAGTTTGGATTGTAACACATCAGTGGCAAATGCTTGGAAGTGAAAGAATCTTTTGTCTCCCTACTAATCCTTCAAGTGCCGAGCACACCAATCTACATGGGGATTATTAAAAGGAGAGATCGACACAGAGGGGAAGTTTCAAACAACTGAGACAACAGATGTCCATTCAGTAAACATGCTACAGGATCAAACAGAAACACCACAATTAGCGGCAGGAAAGGAGAAGTCAGGACTTACCGACCACTGAAAATGCAGCCAGGACGATCAGAAATTGCTTCATGAATACCTCTGCAGGCTGGGCTGGGAGAGCAGGCGGGTGCTCCTGCGTGCAGGTGATTCACCTCTCTGGGCGCTCGGCTGTCTCATGAGGCCGGGCTGGATGTGGTGCTCAGTAAGAGCCGCAGCTCCTCTCCTGCGACCGGCGGCCGCGCAGGGAGCCGTGCGCATGTGTGAGGCACCGCAGGGACAGCTCCTCTCCCCACCTGACTGTACAAAGGTGCACAAGCCAGAGCCTTAGAAAATCCCCAGCTCTTGAAAAAGAGCCAAATACCTTTTTGCTGAGAGCTTCCTGCCTGAAAGCCCTCCCTGAGGTCTCTGGGGTTTGAGCCTGGCTTTTCTGGTCAGGTGACTTTGGGTTGTTAAAACTCTAGAAATGAAAACCTAGTGCTGTGCACCTGGTTGGTTTAATACCTGCTGCAAGCAATACACCTATTTCCTTGTGAAATACTGTTGAATACTTTCTTAGAATGAAAGTCAGCCAGATCAGTTAACTTTTACACTGTTCTATTGTTCCTACTGACCTTGGATGGGAACCAAACAACCAGCATGTGTCCTGCTGCAGCCTGGGCAGAGCACGAGCCCCTTGGCTCTGCCCTGCACTACCAGGTGGGTGTAGAGGTTCTTCCACCTGAGAAGGTGGAAGGAGGTAGAAAGGAGGTGGCCTTTCCATGAGAGGAGCATGTGCTGTCCCATGGCTTTGTGCAGAGGCCACTGTAGACATACAGTTTATTTTTGTGGCTGTTTACAGTTTAGGGCACGACTCCTTACAGCAGTGCTCTTCTATTGTCTCAAGCCTATTTAAAGCTCCTAAATGCTAGATTTTTGTCTTATTATTACAAACGAGTCCCATAAGCAGCATTGAGGGTGTCCTGTGCAGGGCCAGGAGTTGGACTTGGATGATCCTTGTGGGTCCCTTCCAGCTCAGGAGATTCTGTGATTTTGTGATCACACCTGCAACCAATTTAATCCAAATAGAAACCCTGTGTCCTTCTGAGACTGAAAGCAACTGCTTTCACTGGTCTATCCTTGTGGCCAGATGAGATAGAATTTACTACCCCTTCTGCTTCCCTCTTTATCTCCTGGATTTTCTGTTCCTGGAGCTCTTTCTGTTCCGCGCTCTGCTGAGATATTAACAGGGCTCCAACCATGCCATGATGCATTTTGTCTTTCTCACCTCACCTGGACAAATGCAGAAGCTTCACACGTTTGTTAAACAAGACACACCTATCCATCATCTAATTAAGTATAACTCTTTGTTAGGGTGTTCCCTGAACAGCCTGCTAAAGTATTTCCATTATTTCCCTTTGCTCACGTCACTACCTCATGCTTCTGCTGTGTGACAGGGTAGGGATGAGGGACCTTGAATTGCACCTGAGGCTTCAGTGTTCAGAAATAACTTCAAACTTTATTCCTGCCCTTATCTCTAGCAAGATAGCACCTTTTGAAGAGCCCAGGAAGCACTTCTCTGAATCTTTAGCAACCTGAAGATTTCCAATTCTCTACTTTCAAGTTTAAAATAAAACACTTTGCTTTCAACTTGCAGACCTCCTCAAATTTTCAACTCGCTCACAGTCTGGGAGAACTGCAGCAAACCTGATGCTGCTGCATGTGTGGATGTGGCTCTCGGGGACATGGTGGACTTGGCAGTGCTGGGTCAACAGTTGGACTTGATGGTCTTAAAGGCCTTTTCCAAATGAAATGGTCCTCTGATGCTCTGGTAAGGAAAGGGCTGGTGACTCTGGAAGAGGGAGCACTGTGCTCTGACTGTGACTGACCCTTTGCAGTGAGACACAGGTCTCAAGCCCTGGTGAAAGAACACGTGGAGCAGTGGGGTGCTGCCTCCAGCAGTGCAGCTCCCCTGGCCAGCAGCCTATTTCTCAACCTCCTGGACAAGACAAAGAACTCATCCCAGGCCCTGTTTGCAGAGCTGTGACATGTCAAAATAATTTTATAGAGGTTACACAACTCCAGAGCTTCCTGTAACTCAGTGCCTGGGGTTTTTTCTTGATTGCACAAGAAATTGGGTGGTGATTGTAGTTGGATCATCTATATCTTTCTAAATGAAGGGATTACAATGCAGGATGTACCTCAGGACACTTTGCAGAGGAGAGAATTCTAGTTGATGGACTCCACTCCTACTCAAGCATTAGGAAGCCCAGGATGGGGTCCTGTTTCAAAATGCAATGCTTTTCTGCATGAACTGCAGTCACCCTTTGTAGCTCTGGGAAACAAAAACATACACATGGAATTAGATATCAAAATATTATTGCTCTCAGACATTCAGCACAGCAGGAGGAGTTTCAGCTTCAATAAATATATTCATGTAAAAGAAAAAATAAACAAACAGACATGCTGCATGTTTATCCCTCTGTTGGAACACAGAAGGTGAGGCTGAGGTGGAGATCTTTTCATCCCACAAAAAACAGATGTTGCTGAATGTCTCTGTGAGATGCTCCCAGTCAAGCAGAGGTGCGGTTTTGCACTTACAGTGCAGCAAATGTGACATTAACAGTTCAAAATCTGCTCCAAGTCAACCTGCAGGCACAACACAGTGTTTTCAGGAACCAGCTGATGGTCTCACACAGGTCTGGGCTGTAGTTTTGCCTTTCATAACTCTCAGGCAGCAGTCCCCTTGCTCTGAAGTCTCAGGTGAGCAGGAGGCAGTGGCTGTTTGCTGTGTGAAACCTCCTGAGATATCCCTGCATGCCTCTCCCCATCCGGCTGTGCCTCCCGGGCACCTGATCACAGCGTGCTCGGGACACTGAGTGTACAGAGGTCACTGAGCAACCAAACACACCGTCCCTCCAGTCATATGCCTTGGCAGGCCAGACATCAGCAGAGAAAACTACCAGTGAATAAACAAAAAAAGCACCACTCTCACTTATTTGTCCATGTTCAGGTGTCCTTGCCTGGATGTCTGGAGCTCTCCAGTGTTTTCCAGGCACGCTGGGTGTTCTGGATCCTTCCCAAGTAATGTGTGTGGTTGTAGCCTTTGAATTCAAACTTCTGGCCATATTTTCCCTCCGTATCTGAAGGTCCAAGGGTGCCACTCAGCACCATGGACGTGGGAGGTGTCCCTTCGGTAGAATTGTCACTGTCACAGTCACTTGCAATCCCTTCATCTTCTGCCACCTGCAGTGTCCATAAGGGGATGAGCATCTGGATGTTGGGATCCTCCTGGAGCTGGGATATCCCATGGATCTGGACCTGAAGGTCAGCCATTGATTTCTGGTAATACTTGGTGAAATGCGGAGCTTTCAGGGGGTGGTACTCATGGGGTGGGCTTTTGGCACAACCCCCCTCCATCAGTGGTTGAAGGGGGGTCATTTCCAGGCTTTCGTGCCTGTCTGCATCGTACTGTTCACTGGAATCTGGGAATCTCACATCAGTGAGGGATAGTCTCCCTAAAGAGGAACTGCGGGAAAGGGGTGCCTCCTCATTTGCTTGGGATCCCGAGGTGTCCACCTCATCCTTTCTCTCTGGAAAGAAGGAGAAACCCAAGGCACTGAGGTCAAGCACAGGTTCACTGTGCACAGAGAGGCCTCCAGATCCTGAATCCAAGTTTGTTTTCCCCTGAGCTGCTTGGGATGGTGGACAGTTGAGAAGTCTCTTTGGAAACCGAGTCACTTGGTTGTATGGGATGAAAGTGTCTTCTTCCTCCTCATCATCTGATGCTGCTGCTGCTGGTGATAGTGGTGGTGGGGGCAGGAAAGAAGCCATCCATGGCAGGCTGTTTCTTCCTAAAGCTCTGCTTGTCTTCCTTTGTGCCAGTGGCTTCTCTGTGCAGTTCAGATCATCACTGCAGAATTCCTTTTCACTGACCTCCAAGGGAAAGTCTGGTTCAGCAGCTTTGAAATGATGGAAATCCTACCAGGGAAAAGGAACAAGACAGTGACTTAGTGATGCTTTTAAAATAAAAGCTTGGATATAGCAAAGCTTACTTAAAATGGTACTTAGGAATGTAAAACTGAGAAGTGCAGGCCCCTCCATTCCTCCCCAGTTACCCTCTGAAAACCAGCAAGACTTTGAGTCCAGAGGGGACCCCAGAATATGGGCCATACCAAAGCCTGAGGCATCTTCCTTTGCTTGGCATCTTGTTTCAAAAAGCAGAGGATGAAGGCACTGATGAGAAAGATGGGGAGGACGGACACAAGGATCACAGCAGAAAGTGGGAACTTCCCTGTTGAAAGAAAAAACAATCTCCTGTTGGTGGTATCTTTAGAGTAATTGTGGGTTCTCTACTCAGCTGTTCTTTCAGGAATCTTAACAAATGCTGGGCTCAAGTTCTTTATTTTTCAAATGCAGAGGAAGGAGAACAGCCTTGCCTGAGATCAGACTCCAGGTCAGTCTCATGGCCACAAAGGAATGTGGCCATGTCTTACTTGGATCAGGGAAAAAATTAGGCTTTATTCACATATTTTTCCCAAAATTTCCTCATGGACATAAGTACAATATTCAGGATTTTCAGTAAACATTTCAGGGTTGGCTTTTTTTAATGAAAATGTTTCTACAGAAAGCAGGAACTGTTCACTAGAAAATCCAACCAGCCCCTTTAACAGAAAGCCTTTTTTTGTTGTTGAAAAGCTAGTATCAGTGGAAATTTTTGACTTGCCCTAATCCCATTTGATGTCTCACCACGTCCTTCTCTGGGAAGGACCAGAAAAAGGTCCACATACCTTTGTGGTTTAGTGGCACACACACTGGTTGGGAGAATTTGCTGTGCTTTATGTTGATGCTTTGGTAGATAGATCTGGCACTGAAGCAGTGGTTGCCCCTGAGTGCAGTGGTATTAATAGTCACTGAGTCCCTCCTGTAACCTCCGTATTTCTTCTGCTTAGAAACAAAACAGAGGATTGGAAAGATGGTTCTTTCATTATTTGGGTGGTGTTTCTCTACTGTTTCAGCCCATGGTTTCCTTCATTATATTATGTGGCTTCAGGGGTCAAGAGGTGCATGAGAGACACACCAAGCAAGCATCTCTCCCAGGGTTATGGATCCCAGGGTGGGGTTTCCAGCTGTGGTCTGCTCTGTTCTGCCAGGGAATGCTGCTACTGGTGCCTGAACTGGTTGTTTTAAACCTCAGATACTCATGTAGTAGCCTCCCTTTCCTGATAAAAATAGGGAACTACCAATAAAATAAGGATGTACAGACACACAGAGAGACACATACACTTTTTCTCTCTGCCTTTGGTTTAACTTTGGTTTGGCCAGTTCCTTTTCTCTAGGCCCTGGATCCAGTCCCTCCCTGCCCAGAAATCTGAAGCTATTTCAGTTCAAGCTGGGCATCCCTTCCTCTTCATCTGAGAAGAGCCACTTGTACCGACCTTGTCTTCAGATCCAGCTTCCCAGTGGTTCAATTCATACTTCAAAGTGAGGTTCTCCATACAGGTGGGCAAAGGGAAGGAGGCATTCACTTGGATTGAATTCTCCTTGACATTCAGGATTAGCATGGGGGGAGCCGGTTTCACTGCAACAGAGTGACCAGACATGAGAATGGTGCGTGCTTGGGTCTTACCTTTTGTGACTGATTTACACTTCCAGCTGCTGTCTTGTGATAGGCACAAAGGAGGCAGGGAGGCAAAGGAGCACCTCTTGTACCTAACACACCCCTGCTGGTATATGGAAAGCTTGAAGCCACTTTGTTCACCTGGAGCACTCATGAACAAATTGTGACAACACTTGCTACAAAATTCATTTTCAAATGATCAGGGCTTCTCGTAGCTGGAGCTCCATAAAGCTCCTGATGGCTGTTCCTGTGGTGTGTGATCTGTTCATTTGCTCCATCCAGGCTGGAACCTGACAGACACTCACCCTTGGAATAGTAATCCTTGTACCGGGATTGCACCCACGGCGACTGGAGTCGTCCTGAAACAGCTTTCACTTGAGCCCGGCCTTTAATGTAGATTTTTGAAAACATACAAGTCAGAATGCAAGAGGTTCTGGGAATTTTTTTGCAATGAGGAACCTTTCTCCATATGCCCTTGTGGTCCTGGCTGAAAGAAGAAACACCCATACCATAATTACCATAATATTAAACATGTTGCTTTGCTATAATTTATACAGCAAGAGAAGGGAATGTTTTGAAGCATGGTTCCCAAATCTTGCTCAGAATTTGGAGCACTTTCTACATGGATAATGTTTGGTTTTGGTGAAGGGTCACTGGTCATTATGACATTGATTAATAGAGTTCCACAGTTGTTTGTCCTGTGCCACACCTTCAGTCAGACTTACTTTTCATACTCCACGGTGTATGTCACACTAGGGGGAGAGCCTTTTCCTGGGGTCCATGTCAAAATCATTTCAAAATCCTTTGACAGGAGTGTAACATTCCGAGGAGGGAGAAGTTGAACATGACCTGATCAAAAGGAAAAATTATGTGAATTATTTAAACATGTCTTTGGGGATAGGAAATAGCACCTGATTTTGACTAAGGTGGTGTCAAAATTCGAGGCAGAGCAGCTCAGTCCATTTAAAACTGGAAATTGGCTATGGAAGCAGGTGTGATATATAATTTTTTCCTCATTTCTTATAAAACATCCCACCCAGCAGATCCTGCCAGGAATGGCGTGAGGTGCAGCTTTGCCATGTGTGCTTTCCTGGCACCTGTTTCCCAGTAGATCAGTTTGTCCATCACTAGCGCTCAACAAGGCCCCTTCTACAGACAGATTTTAAATTGTCGTTTCTTTACCCTGGAATATTTCACTCTGTGTGAATCACTCCCATTCAAACTGCTTAAAATTTACCTGTACTTGTCTCTCCTCCTACAAGCAAAGGCATATTGTGAAAGGAAAAGTAAGGCCCGGGTACCTCGAGCCTGGTGCAGGAAGCACAGAGCCACCAGGACCCTGACCCTCCAGCAGAACTCCCCACTTGGCCTGCATTTCTTCTCCTGCTGCCTTTCCATGGTGCTGCTCTCGTGGCCGAGGCTGTGTGGGTTGCAGGGGATGGTGAGTTAATGCCCACACCACTCATGCGCACACCTCCCTTCCTGCTGCAGCCCTGCACGTTGGACCTGGCAAGGAGCCGGGGGGAGAGGATCTGGGGAAAGGAGGTGTAAAGGTTGCAGTACCACACCCTCCAGTGCACCTCAGGTGAGCCCTGCGTGGGCTGTGTGCACAGGGAGCACACGGAAACTGCAGCTGATCCTCAGAGGCACCTCCTTAAAAGAATGGACCTTTGGAGATTGCCTGCGTGGCTGCGAAATATTAATAGAAATCAAACAAGGTGTCACTGCCAGAGATACCTATTTAGAACCACCAACAATGGAAAACTTTAGGATAGGATACTGTAATAGTCTGGTGTTTACAAGAGATCAAAGATTCTCTCTTCGGTAACATTACCATCATATTTTTCAGGAGTTAGGAAATCACTTTCCAGATGGGGGAGGTAAAGTGCAGAGATGGGACAAGGATCTGCCCCATCCCACTGTGGGCAACTGAAAGGACTTGGATTCATCTGCTAAATCCTGGGTGCTTTTTGAATGCCAGTGCTGCAACTTACCAGTTATTCATCAGGAACCCAAAACCATCCCTGAAATCAGGGCCAGCTGCCAGGGCTGTGCCAGCACACGGGTGGTGCTCGGCCCCAGTGCTCCCAGATCCATGAGCACACGGACTGTTGGTGAATCTTGTCATCACCATCATCGTCATCATCACCACCATCGTTTCCTGTGAAACATCTGCCCTCTGTGGCCAAGCCCCCCCCGGTTTCAGTGTGCCTGGGAGCCTGTCCCGGGGCCGGCGGGTGTCCTGCTGGGGTGGCTGGGCAGGGGTGGCCGATGCCACGAGGTGTCGCTGCCTGTCAGACAAAACGCTCTTCCCTCCGAGCGACACCCACTGAAAACCTCTGCCCGGCAGCAGAGCTGCCTGCGCCCCCTGTCCGCCAGCGGCCCGGGCAGTGCCCTGCGGAGGGTCCCACGGCATCCCCGCACCGTGGGCACGGGGGGCACTGCCCACGCAAAGGTTTGCTCTCCTGCCCCGCTGCCCTTTGTCCCCGGCAGTGGGTGCCCGGGCAGGGGACGGAGCAGGAGCAGGACTGTCACCTGTGTGAAGGGGCAGCACGCACAGTTGCCCAGTGCTGGGATTCTGCTGTGGGGTCCTGTGGCCTGTGATGACCTTATGGTGCTGGCAGGGAAGCTGCTGCTGCAAAGGAGTGATAACCCTTCATCCTCGGGCAAACACACAGCTGTGCCCAAGTCCTCCCACTGTTTTATTCATATGGAGCATAAATATCTAAATATTCTTATTCAGGAGCCATCTGGATGCAATCCTGTGCAATGTGCTCTAGGATGACCCTGCTTGGCTCCACTGTGGTCCCTTCCATCCTGAATATCAGAAAAAGGTTCTTCCCCTAGAAGGTGGTGGGCACTGACCAGGCTCCCCAGGGCAGTGGGCACAGCCCCAAGGCTGCCAGAGCTCCAGGAGGGTTTGGACAACAGGACAGGGACGGGGGGATTGTTGGGGTGCCTGTGCAGGGCCAGGGGTTGGTCTGGATGGTCCTGGTGTGTCCCTTCCAGCTCAGGATATTCTGTGATTCTGTGAAATGCTTTGGGATGGGGCTGTCATTCCAGAGTACATTCCACAGGCTCCCCCTCCATCCCTGCACACTCTGTGACATGATGGGACCTTGGGGACTCTCAATGTGCCATCCCTTCCCTCTCCATGTGCAACAGCTGATTCAGCCCACGAGGGCAAACCCTGCAACCTTTCCTGAGTCACAGCGATGCGCATCTGCCCTTCTTGGGGAAGGGCACTGCAGGAAATACGGTGTCACCCTTGTGAGGAAGGCACGGTTGGGGCTGTGGTTTATTTTGTGAAGTCTTTGGAGGTAACAGGTGGCACCAAGTCATCCCAGCTCCTTCCCTTTGCTCTCACCCCACCCATGAGCCTTTCTGGCAGAACTGTGTGTGCTGCATTCTGAGAGCTGGGAAGGTGTCTGAGTCTGGTGAGAAAAAATCCACCGACGTTAAAATGTATAACAGGGCATTTCTGGTACAAATGGCACCATGGGAAACCACTGATCATTGTGCAGTGTGATTAACATTTCCAATGTGCTCTTACATTTCCATCGCCACTTTGTTGTGTGAGGGCTGGATGAATCATGGAATCACAGACTGGTTTGGGTTGGAAGGGACCTTAAAAATCATCTCGTTCCACCTCCTGCCCTGGCCAGGGAGCCTTCCACTATCCCAGGTTGCTCCAAGCCCCATCCAGTCTGGCTTTGGACACTTCCAGGGCTGAGGCAGCCACAGATTCACTTGAAATTTTTGGAAACATCCTCCTCTGTACAGAATTTCTCACAGGGAAAGGACAACTTTGGCCCTGAGTGCAGGGCTCGCTCTGCCCCGGCCAGTGTTCCTCTCCTTGGCAGTTCCTGTGCCCAGCTCTGCCCTGGCTCATGTAGGTCTGTAGGACGGGCTGTGTGGCAAAGGCATCGGTGTCATCCAGGAACACGGAGTGTGGGAACAGCCCCCGCCCGTGCGGCGCCGGCGGCGGGTGCAGGAGGGACACTGTGACAGCCTGGCACTGCCAGCACCTCAGAGCTCCAGCAGCCAGCCCCATCCTGGCTTTGGGGAACCAGAACCTTCTTGTCTGTCCTTGGGAAGTTCTTTGTTGGAGACTCAGCTCTGACATGGAACTGGGGGCACCTGATCTTCTGTGGCTCTGAAAGGGAGATGCTTCCTCCCTGTGCTTAGAAACAGCCCTGACACTCTTGAGGCTTAGACATACAGGCTGCTGAGTGGTGGAGGAATTACTTTGGAAGGTTCAGGAAAGCAAATATGGGGAAATGATGGGGTTAGCAATGAATGAAATGCTGCTGAGAATTAAGAGGTTAAAAAATCTGCAGAGCTGGGCGATGCCAGATGGTAAAACAAAATGCAGCACTGTCCCCTTGACCCAGACAGGCATCTGGGCAACCTGTCACCAGGAGGAAGAGAAGAGAATGGGCCTGATTTGTTTTTTAAACTGAGTCTGAAAAGACGTAAAATGAAAAGCAAAAGCAAAAACAAGCCCATAAAGTTTTCCCCATACAAGTGCTATGAATCATTTCATCTCCTTTATTTTATCTTCTGGGGGAGGGTTCTTAAAGGAACTCAGGGCTTTGCTTGTGCACTGCAACTGGAGCTGACACAGCTCCTGATACAAGGGCCATGATTTAAAGGGTGTACACGTTTCATAGTCTGCTTCTGCAGGAGGAGAATATGGGCAGCTCTGTCCCTTCCAGGTTTGGATCCTGCTCTGGCCCAGGGAGAGCAAACGAACAAGGAGAAGATATTCTTATGCCCACATTTATGGGATGCTGAGAGGCCTTGATCCTCTTCCTGCAGCTCCAAACTGACTCAGGTTTACCTTCCCCATGACCTGCTTTGTTGGTGCAGTCTGCGGTGTGCAAGCACAGGGCTGCTGTACTGAAATCCTGGAGCAACCAGCTGGATGTGGAACGTTAAAGGCACAACTGGGCTCTTGAGCAAAGGCAGCACTTCTGTCAGCTGGAAGTTCAGCTGATTCCCAGATTCCACATGGACTGGGACAGGAGGGAGGCAAAGTATTGCTCCTGATTTTACTTGGTCTCGACCTGCCAGGAAGCAGAATCCTTTTCCACCACTACTAAATTAAATACAGCAGTTAAATCGATCTCACTTAAAATCCAAACGACAACAAAGCAGACACAGTTTGGATCCCAGCCTGATGACAGACAGGCCTTTCCCTCCGTGCCTCCCTGAGCAGGGGGATGTCAGGATTAGCCAGTGGGCTCCAGCTGATGGCCTGTTTTATGCTGCTTCTCTTGCGTTCCCCGAAACCTGTCCCTTCCCTTCCCAGTGCCTTTTTGTTCAGGCTGAAAGCAGGCAGGGAGCTGCCTGGACATGCAGGCACGGCGAAACTCCGGCACACGGGGAGGAAAACACGTGCTTGCCCACAAGGTGCAGATCCAACACCACGGGAACGTCCCGGGGGCGCCGAGCTGCCGAAACCCCCCCACTCCCAGCCACCAGCGTGGGAACCGCGCTGGGGACCCTGCGTGTTCCAACAGAGAGACTCTTCATTCCAGCACCCTGCCTGCTGCACTCCCTGAGCCAAACCCTGCTCTTGGGGGTCATCCCACGGGATTGCCATCTTATCCCTCCTTGGGAGCATTGCCTTACGCTGAGATATGACGTCACCCTGCCTGATGCGAGAGGTTTCACTTTTGGCTCAGGGCTGTGCAATGCCCCAGTGCTGGCCCTGACTCTGGAACTCTCCCTGCCTGGCAGGAGGGAGCAGAGATCTCTGCACACCCCTTGCAAGCAGAAGATAAACTTTATCTCGAGTTTGTTGTACCAACAGTGTACTGAGAGCACACACTGGGAAGGAAAAGTGTGATGTGGAGCTGGAGTGTGTCCAGAGAAGGGAACAGAGCTGGGGAAGGCTCTGAAACACATGGAGTAGCTGAGGGAGCTGGGGGGGCTCAGCCTGGAGAAAAGGAGGCTCAGGGGGGGATTTTTCACTCTCTACAACTCCCTGACAGGAGAGGGGGCCGGGGGTGAGTCAGGCTCTGCTCTCAGGGGACAAGGGACAGGATGAGAGGAAACAGCCTTGGGCTGTGCCAGAGGAGTTTTAGGTTACATATTAGGGAATTCTTCACTGAAAGGGTTGTAAAGCATTAGCACAGCTGCCCAGGGCAGGGGTGGAATCACCATCCCCAGAAGTGTTCAAGAGAACATGTGGATGTGGCACTCAAGGACGTGGTTTAGTGGCGAACATGGTGGTGGTGCTGGGTCCACAATGACCCTAAAGCTCTTTTCCACCCTTAACGATTCCAAGATTCCATAACATGGTGATGCCATGTGTGTTCTGTACCCTTAATGTGAGTGAGTTACCTGCAGAGGTGGGTGTGCAGGGAGCCCAGGGAGAGGCATTTCCAGGCACCTTGGCCAAGGCTGGGAGATGCTTTTCCCCCGCAACCACTGGTGGCAGCAGCTTCCTGGTGGGGTGGGAAGTCTTTGAATGTTTGCAATGTTTTGCATTGCAGTATTTGGATGCCAAAACTATACAGTGCTGTAAAAGTTAATTAGCCAGATAACTAATTAAAGACTTCTCCCTTTTATTGTTGCCAACTTGCAATTCAGAAAGGGGCTTGTGTCAAAGTAAATCCAGCCACACACCCCAGTGAAAGAAGTGATAAACCATTCACAATCCACTTAACTATTCAGAGACTGGTATGGGGAAAATCCCATCACTGTCTGGGGGGAAGAAAGGTCCCAGTCACAAAGAGCACCATCACAACTGACCTGGCCTTCAGTGCCTCTCCAGAGGGGCTCTTGCTGTGGAGGAGAGGGTTCCAGCCTGGACCTGAGTGTGCAGGACAGGATTCATAGGTACATTGGAGAGTCCCCATGAAGGTGACATGTCCTTGGGAACCCTGTTTGAACTTTCTGGTAAAGGTCTGAGATGTGGGTTTACAGGATGCTGAGCTGAGTGGACATGCAGGGGGCCGTGAGGAATGGAGGGTGGAGGGTGGTGGCTCTGCAGTTCTCCTGCTCTCAGAGAGGGTCTCTGACATTGAGGGGTCCCACTGGAATGGAGGAAGATCTCACTGGACAAGCAGCCATGGATAATCTCTGAGGACGTCACTTTTTCATGGGTCACTGCATAGGACATCCGTAATATATTTTTAAAAAATCATCAGGAGCATCCCTGTGGGCCAGCCTGCAGGGGTGTAGGAGGGCACATCCCATGTCTCCAGCAGTGTCCTGACCTGGCAGTGCTGGGGTCATTTTGGCCCTGGGGAACATGCAGTGAGAGGGTGGAGGGCAGGAGAGCTGAGCGGAGGTTCAGGCTCCTGTGCTCTGGCCACCAGCCAGCAGACGTGCTGTAACTAGGTGGCACGGGGCCCAGAATTTCCAGGAGGGGTGAGCTCCCATCCGAGATCCGGAGGGGCCCCGATTTCCACCGGCACTTTGCACGTGCTGGGTCTGGGCTCTTGTGAAATCCCAGCCTGGCTGAGGGTGGCTGAGTGTTTGAAATTCCACCGGGCTGCCCGGCCCTCCTTCCCCACCGAACAGGGGGAATTGAGCAATTCCACCGAGTGTTCTGAGTCCCTGCAGCTCACGTCCCCACGGGGCAGCCACTCAGGGGGTGATGCTGGTCCACCAGCAGCCCCCTGCCCGGCGCTGTGCAGACTCACACTTTGGGTGGTGTGGGCGCTGAGAGCAGCGCACTGGCACATTTACAGCAGATCAGGATCTGGCCAGAGTTATCCCAGAGATACTGGGAGAATACACTTCCCACCCCCGCTACTATCAGGCCCAGCCCTCAGATGACAAGAATTTAATTTAAAGGCTCAATCTCTTGTCTGAACAGCTCCCTCCCTCCCCCACTCTGATGAGAGGAAAATCTTCGGAGAGGCATCCAGGCGAGTGGGAAAGCTTTGGAGAGAGCTGTCTCTTGCCCTTTAGCCATCCAGAGAGGAAGAGCTCATCTGAATGAAATGAGGATCAATCAGAGAGAGGCATGGGAAAAGTTGGGAAAAGGAGCCTCCAGTGATGTATATTCATGGGGGGGAAAACCTCCCCCAGACATGCAGAAGCTTTGATGAAAACCCTCCCAGCTGTGCTGTGCCTTTGAAGTGACACAGCAGAAGGTATTCACGATTAGCCAAGAGATAGAAGCAGAGGAGTTCTCAATCAGCTGAATCCTTGCATTTAGGATAGACTTTAAAGCTTGCTTTTTATAACTCCTTCCAAAATTAATGAGAATCATCTGTTCAGCACCCCAGTGTTGTGCCCTGCTTCCTCCCCCACCCCAGATAACCTACAGAGCCAGAATCATTCCCAGAGGGCAGGGCATGAGGTGGCCTTGGGGTTTCAGAGGATAACTGGGAAAAGTCCTGAACCATTAACAGGAAATAAAAGGCTGATGCAAAGGGATTACTTTTTTTTTTTTT
>VWZG01011332.1:55116-115674 GCA_013396735.1 Grallaria varia
TTTTTTAATCCAAAAGGAGGTTTCTGAGACACACAGATTGAGTTGAAGTGTCAGCATTTCATCAGCACTGTGACTCCTACCCCAGCATTTATCTCTATCTGCTCCCCTAATCTGAGTCTTTAAAAGCTGAGTCTAAAAGGTGTGCTCTGGCAGTGTTAGAGCTGGTTTCAGCTGAGGGGGCCTTTGTATGCAGAGAGGCTCACGCAGGGATGGGAGGGATGAACTCCCAGCACTGCAGTGTCCTGGCATTCTGGATCACCACGTGGACCTGCTATCCAAGGAGATGAACACCATCCGTTGAGTTTACACGAGCACCCAAGGCCCAAAGAGGATTTTTCCTGCAGGAAGGTTTCTCTGTTCATAACCACAGTGGAAAGGTCAGTTCTTTCTAAAAGCTTATGCAGAAATGCTCTTTCACCTGAGCTCTGCTTACCTGAGCTGGGTGAGGTGCTAAACACAGAGTCCTAAAGTTCCTCCTGGGAAAAACCTCAGGGCCCAAGGTCATTTCTCCCTTGTGCTGCCCCTTCTCCACAAGGACACTTAATGGGAACAGGCAGGTTCAATCAGCCAAGTCAGATGTGTTTAACACCCTTCAAGGTGCGTTGGCAGTTCCAGATGATCAAAGCCTCCCTTGTGATGCAGTGGCATTGCCAGCAGTGTTTTCTTTTAACTCTATCAGATAAGTTGGAAGAAAATCAGTTTTGATGTTGTAAGAAACCAATTTGGGAATGGTCAGAGACAAAACGTTGCTCAAGAGTTCAGTTACCTGAGAGCAATGCCAAGGCTGAGAGGGAAATTGCATGTATTCTGGGTTCTTTTGGTACTAATGTGGCCTGATTTTCACTTTCTTCAGTCAGTTTACAACTTCACAGTTGATCTGGAAGTATCAAATGTCAGTGATTTGAAATGGGAGGTCTTAATCCCTGAGAATCACCCTAAAATCTCCTGTGATGATGATAAGCCTCCACCCAAAAGGATGGGTCTTCCCAGGCTCTTTTTTCTCTTTAGTGCTAATGGCAGTCGGGCACATGCACCCAGCAATGAGGAAATGTCTTCACCAGGTGTCTTTGTGCTCCTGGGAATGTGTTTGCATTAAAAATATACGTTTCTCATCCAGATTTTTCTGTGCAGGATGGTGCAGGCTGTCTAGTGTTTAACTTCCAGGCGAGGCAGGTGTGGGAACACATAATCTTTATAACCAGGCTTGAGGACAACCGGTACAGGCATCAAATCAGTCCAGTGAAGTCCCAGTGTGATCCTCTTTCCCGGCTGCCAGCGGTTCATCATGGATACAACTCACCCTGAGAGACACTTAACCAGTATGGCAGAGACATGGAGCTCCTGGGGCCTGGAGCATCTCTGGGAGCAGGACAGGCTGAGGGAGCTGGGGCTGTTCAGCCTCCAGACGGGACGCTGAGAGGGACCTCCCCATGTCCATCAGTGCCTGCAGGAGGGGGCAGAGCAGGGACCAGGCTCCGCTCGGGGGGGCCCAGCAATGGCACAACAGGAACGGGCAGGAACTGATGCCCAGGAAGTCCCACCTGGACAGGAGGAAGAACTTCTTTGCTGTGCAGTGACCCAGCACTGAACAGAGACCACAGAGGGTGTGGAGTCTCCTCACTGAGATATTCCAGAACCACCTGGACACAATCCTGTGCCGTGTGTTCTGGGATGGCCCTGCTGGAGCAGGGAGGTGGGACCAGGTGACCCACTGTGGTCCCTTCCAGCCCGAATCATTCTGGGATTTTGCACTACTTTTCTCCATCCCCCTGTTTAAGAACATTTTGTATCATGTCCCTTTGTGTTTTCAAGCTTTCTTTTTGGAGTGTCTTAAGAGTGTGTCGTTGAAGCGAGCTACTTAAACTCCCTTTACGTTCAACTAGAATTGGAGTGGTCCATACAGACTCACTTAGAACTAAAGAATTCAGTTAGAATTCTTTGGATTTACTGTAATTCAGCTGAAAGTGATTCCAGATTAAAAACACATAGTTAAGACCATGTGATTCTGAACTGGAACATCTGCCTGAAGTTCACTGACATTTTAGTGGCCTATTTTAAGTTATTACCATTCATGAACTCAAACTATTTCCCTAAATTTTTGCCACGTAGCCAAGCTCAAGGAGTTTCAGCATCCATCTGAATGACTCCACCAGACCTCCAGAGTTTTTTGTAGCCTTCAGCTACCTTGTGGAGGAGTGAGGAAGCAGGGAGTGGAGGAGGATATTGGCATGACCATTAGGAAATACCTCAAAACAGCAAGTCTTCCTTCACCAGGAAAGGAAAGGGACAGTTCCTCCAGCCTCTGTGGCCAACGCAGAGAGTGGAGCAAGAGCTCAGCAGAGTCTTGCCCAGCCTGTTTGAAGGCACGCCAGAGCCCTGGCTGCATCCCTCCTGAAGGGAAGTCACCCTTCCAGGTTGCACAGGGCAGGCAGGGATTTCCTGGAGCTGTCCTTCAGGAACAGTGGAATGTCAGCAGTGGGAGTGCTGCCACCAGTGATGTCCGAGCCACCCCTGCCCACTCCCCACGCCCTGGCAGCTCCTTTAACCTTCGTGTATTCCCTGCAGCCCCCAGGGTGGGGTAAAGGTATGAAAAATGGGGAAAGTCAGTCTTCTCCTGAAATCCTGAGCACTCCAGCCTGCAGGGGCTGTTCCTGCAGGACAGGACACAGCTACTCACACCACGCTCTTGTTTTGGACCCAGGACCCGTGGAATCCTACAGCAAATGGGACAAACCCTCTGCCCTTACCTCTCTTCATGGTGGACCCTGCTTAGGAAGCCTTGTCTCCCCCTCACAGCACATCCCTCTTCGAAATATCTCTTCTTGGGAAGGGCAAAGGCTGTGTCTGCTCTGTGGTGTGTTCATGCATGCGAAGATCTTTAGAAAGGCATGAGATACCCTCCCCTTGCATGAGCCAACAAAAATGTCACGTCTTGAGAAAATTAAATGAAATCTAATGTGTCATCTGTCCTGCTGGGGAGACAAATACAGTCCAGGGGGAGTTTTTAAAGGGGCCTCAAATTGTCAGTGCCTGGGTGAAGTTCTAGCCTTTCTTCAAAGGAAATAAGGGGGGAAATCAGGTCTCAGGGCTTTAATTATTTTTGTGATGGATTTGTACACACAAAGACAACATTGGATCTCTGCCCTGAGCCCAAATGCAGAAATGTGGCAGTTTAAACCTGCTAATGTTTGTTCACACTCTCCAGACTGCATTACATGACAGGAGAGTGACTGTTAACATCCAGGTGGGCTGGCCAGGGAGATAAGAATTATTTCAACCCCAGGAGAGTAACTGTGTCCTTTGCCAAGTGGTTCTGCTGGGAAAACTTTGAAAGACCCTCTTCAGGATTAGTTTACAGCCCAGCCCAAAGCAGAATTGTTCAGAAAGCATGGGAACAGCAGGGGCTTGGGAATGCCTTGCCACACCAGGCAGTGGGGATGCTGACCATGACGCAATGGCTAATGCCATTAAACACTGTATTTTTATGGGTACAAGAGCTGGATGAGGCCAAGGGCAAGGAAGAGTCAGGCTCTGTATGGATCAAGGAGAAAAGCAAAACCATTGGGTTTTCCTCCCCAGTCTGTTTTTGGGGCAAGTCACCACTGTCTGAGCAGTATATCCCCCATTATATAAACAGCAAGGAAATTTTAAGGGAAAATATTTTTTTGTTTGAAATAAGTAAATATCAAAGACAAATTTCCTTTAAATTTTTCCCCTTCTTTTTGAGCAGAAATAGAAAATCAATCTCTTTGTTGTTTCCCATACTATACTATAGTTTTCTTCTAGACGTGAATGGGGCCGTTTGAGTACTGATTATAGATTTGCTGTTGCTCAGTTTTATGTGGCATCAGCCCTCATTTCTACAGGGTCTGCATAGGTGCCTTGGATCTGATAAATTTGACAAGACTGTCTTTTTCCCTTGGCAGAGCTCTGTGGGGTTTTTACCTGTTTTTACCTGTTTCCCGCAGCCACTGCAAAACAAGGTGAGGGATTACAAAACCTGAACCAGCAAACAGCACCAGTCCAGAGAAGCCCATTACCTCCTCTAATTAATCCTCCTTTCATTAGGCAGAAAGAAGGGCACTGACGGGCGTGTGGGCGTGATGAGGACACTGCTGAGGTTCCTCCTTCGCCTGCTGTTTGTGGGTTTCTGTGGCCCTGCAGGACAAACAGACCCGCCCTGGGTGCCTGCGTGGGTGCCCCGAGCGTGGGCTGAGCAGAGGCCTCCTGCCCCTGTAGGTGCCACCAGGGACCCAAACCCACCCACCCCTGGCTCTCCTGCCCCTGTAGGTGCCACCAGGGACCCAAACCCCTCCACCCCTGGCTCTCCTGCCCCTGTAGGTTCCCCCAGGGACCCAAACCCACCCACCACTGGCTCTCCTGCCCCTGTAGGTGCCACCAGGGACCCAAACCCACCCCTGGCTCTCCTGGCTCCATGTGTGCACGGAGAGGGACCCTCTGTCCCCCTGGGCAGGGGTGGTGGTGAACCTCGGCCACAGCCTGGCAGCTCCAGTTTGGGTTGTGCCCCAGCAGACACTCCTTGCATCATGAGATCCCATTCCCTATCTCCAGTCCACACCCTCACCATCCCGTTGAATCCTGTCCTTACCCAGCAACAGCCTTTTAGGCAGAGGACATGTTCCTGCTGAGTGTCTGCAGTAAGGAGGTGGTTTAGTGCAGAAGAAGTGGAGGCTCAGGGCTTTCCATTATCCCTTTCCTTGGATGATCCAACAACCCACATTTCTGGCACTGAGTCTCTCCTTGTAAAACCCTCGATAAACATATCTGAGAGAGAAACACAGCACTGATTGCTGCAGCTTTCCTCTCCCCTGCGCCCAAAGCAGCTCCATGCTGGGAGAGCAGTGATCGGGTACATGGAAGCCACAGGCTTGCAATGGGCTGCCTGTTGTGAAAGAGGATTTTTAGCAGCCAAGCCTGTAGTTATGAAATGAAATCTGCCTCAGATATAACAGAGGAGGATCATAGAGCCAGTTACTATAATTACTCCTGCTGATACTTACACTTACCCATACGTTAGTTCCATATAAATCTTTTTTATTCCCTGTGCAAACAATGAATAATTATCAGCCTCTCGTTGCCTTTTTCATGGTTACATCATGTTCCCTGGGACAAAGACCATCTCTTTGAACAGCACCTTTCCAGGGCGTTGAGTGCCACTGTAATAAAAGCTTGTCAAAATTGCAAGTGAATTCATTAAGATCAGGAGGGACAAGTTATCTGTAGGGCAAAACTGGACCTTCTCATTAGCTTTTTATTGGAGTGTAATTTTCTAGGGCTATATTTCACTTTATGGAGGAAATCTGTTTTAGGCTTGTTTCTTTAGCCAGTGGAATTGCAAAGCATTTTTTTAGGGGCTCTGGTGGAAGAGAGTTTTGCAGTTTCGGGGGGCTGAAGGATTTTGACATTCACCTGCAGTTATTTCCCTATCAAATACCTTTCTCCTACCTCTGTTTTGGCACTTGCTCAGCCCTACGTGAGTGAAATGCCTCTCTCAGCCTTGATTAGGCATCAGTCATGCACTTGTGAAAACAACACGCTGGTTTTTCTTCCAACAGCATTTTTCCTCCAGACAAAATTGGATTTATTGCACAAACAATATGTTCTCTATAGCTAAGGTGAGCTGGTGGTTAAAAGCAACTGTGGTTTACATCCCTTTCCAGCCCACCAAAGCCCAGCCCTCTGGTTTGGGCTGGTGCATTACCGCTGACAGCAGTAATTTTTGGTGACAGATACAGAAATGTCCTTAGGGAAAATACAATAGTGATGGAAGTTTCCTGTGGGAAAAAAGGGGTTTTCTCCTTTTTCTTTTTAAGTGCTTTCACCTTTTCTGATTTTTTTTTTCTTTTTTTCCCCTTTAGGGACAATTGCATGACAGGTGTTGGAAAGCTCTTGATCCCACTGATTTCCCCGATTTAAGGTCAGTCCACACTTTATGAGGAATAATCAGTTTCTTTCAGGATCAAACCTGAAAAATTGGCTGTGCTTTCCACTTGTATTGGATCTAAATAACAAGCCAGCTGTGGTCTCTATTTGTTGCAATCACTGGAAAGGCCACACCTCTGTATGAAACACTGTCTTTTGCATAGCAAGTGATACTGTGAGTTAAGCTGCATTGCACAATTTAGACTCTAATCTTGACAGCAATGATAGCATCAAATCTTGAGTCAGAACCATGTTTTCCCGTATCTCAGAGACAGGATATTTTTGCACAGCAAATGGCAAAAATTTACATGTATGTAAATGTCTTTAATCTTGATCCCACCACTCTGAGTTCTGGGTCAGGTAAGTCTCCCACTGGATGCAAATAGGTGTTTATGTATCCCAGGCAGAACAAAGGCAGGATATGGCCCAGCTCTCAAGATCCCAAAATCTAAGGGCAAAGGAAGGATTGCAGTAAACAAAGGGGAGGAGACTCGGAGGGGAGGAGGGAGGTTACAACAGCCAGAGATCCTGAGATTCACTTGTTGTTCTAAACCATTTGGTTGGGTCATAGTCCAGAACCAGAAAATTTCATTAAAAAAACATTGAGAGGTGATAACATTGTACCTGCTAACAGGGCCTGTAAATTACAGCCCTGTCAGAGCACGGAAATGAGTAAGCGAATAACTGCCCACAGCTCAAACCTGTAGCTGACTGCCCAGCTCCTGCCACGCTGCCCTGGGCAGGCACAGGGGCATGGACCTGTCTGGGTGGGCACAGGGGGGCATGGACCTGGTCTGGGTGGGAACAGAGGGGTATGGACCTGGTCTGGGTGGGCACAATGGGGCATGGACCTGTCTGGGTGGGCACAGGGGGGCATGGACCCCGTCTGGGTGGGCACAGGGGGGCATAGGCCTGGTCTGGGTGGGCACAGGGCATCATGGACCTGGTCTTGGTGGGAACAGAGGGATATGGACCGGGACTCGGTGGGCACAGTGGGGCATGGACCCAGTCTGGGTGGGCACAGGGGGGCATGGACCCGGTCTGGGTGGGCACAGGGCATCATGGACCTGGTCTAGGCAGGCACAGGGCATCATGTTTTCTCCTGTTTATAAAAGATAACACTTCTCACTACCAATCTTTGCATGCCTTAAATGCCCTATGAAATCCTGGAAAGGGATAATGCCCCTCTCTGCAAATCCTGCCTGGACTAAACACTGGGAAATCTTGGTATCAGCAGGAATGTGGCTTCACACAGCCAGGATTTGTGCTGTGTCCTTCAACATCACATCATATCCTTAACTCTGTCCTAAAAATTATTGATCTTTTTAACATTGAATATACTGAATATTGAAAATATTGATCTATTTTGGCTCTTGCTGCCTTGATGCCTTTCTCAGAATATTTTCTTTGAAGGAATATGGTGACATGGAAGAAAACAATTAATTGATATATTTAGTGAGTTGCCTTTGGGTGTTTTGCTATAATAATGGTAACTGTTACCTCTGATAATAATGTACTTGTGTCTTAGTGAGAAATTTAATTGCTATTGTAGTATTGGCTCGGGACCCCTGTGCCAGAGCTGGACCAGCTCAGAATGAAAGTCCCTGTCTCAAAGACAGCACAGCTATGATTGGATGTGTCATCAGTATGTTCCTGTAGGTTTCCTGCTTCTCAATTTAGTATTTGATGATAAAATTCTTGACTTCTGTTTTGATCAGGATAGTGACTAAGATATTTGTGCTGTAATTACTACTTGTTTCTTTATATTTGATTGCAGTGCACGTGGTGGGAGAAGGAGAAGGTTAATGGCACATGGAGCAATCCGTTGTTGTGGTTCTAATTGTGCAGAGGAAGTGACAAACACTCGTGTTGCTGTCACTTTGTGAGTCTGGACTAAGCTCTGGACAGTGTAATTTCCTCCTGACACATCCACAACTCCCTGCCAGGAGGGGAGAGCCAGAGGGGTCAGGCCCTGCTCCAGGGAACAGGGACAGGAGGAGAGGGAGCAGCCTCAGGCTGGGCCAGGCCAGGGGCATGTGGGACAGCAGGAGGAATTTCCTCATGGAAAGGGTGGTGAGGCCTTGGGAAGGGTTGCCCAGGGAGGTTTGGAGTGCCGGGCCCTGGAGGTGCCCAAGGCAGGACTGGCCGTGGCACTGAGTGCTCTGGGCTGGGGCGGGCACAAGGTGGGCATCGGGCACAGGGTGGGCTCCCTGGGCTGGGAGGGCTTTTCCAGCCTCAGCAATTCCATGATTCTGTGATTCCAGACTAGACTCGAAAGACTTGGGTGTTTTTGTGGAGATGTTTTTAGCAGGACTCCCCAGGATATTGTCCCCTCAGCAGACAGCCCCATGTGGATCCTGTTTGCTTTATACCTGAATCATCCCTGCATTTTCCACAACTTCCCTCCAACTAAACTAGTGCGGTGCAGGGCTGATGTGAACCACTGCATGAGACAGAGGGAAAGAGGGTTTTCCTCAAAGTCCTGTGTGAAATCTGCAGCAGAGCCCCTGGATTCTGGGATAACACTGCAATCCCCTGGCCTTCCTCCTGCCCACCAGGTGCTTCGAGCTCCGACTGGAGTGGGAGGAGGTGGAAGGACCGAGCCCGTTGTTCAGGGAATGCTACAGTTACTTTAATTGTGACAACTGTGCTCCAGGATTTTGATGAGGCCCAGAGTGTTCATTAGAAATTGATGGTTATTACAATTAATGATACACTGAAATTAATTACTGGGAAGAAAAATTATGACCATGTTGATCCATCCATGTGGATGAGAGTGGAGATTCCTTCTCTGGCACTTTCTTCTCTTGCCATATGTGCTGTTTTCCTGGAGGGACCTGGGCTTCCAGCTGATTCCAGAGCAACAGTTTAATGTGTTACCTGATGTAATTCATTCCCCTCTGCAGCCCCATCTCCGAGCAACAAAACAGCAGAAAATAACTGCTCAACCAGCCCTTAATCCAAGGGCAGAGACGCTCTGAACCAGCCTGACAGGAATGATGAGCGACAGAGCAGAAGGCTGGGGGCCCTGGGGGGAAACCTGCCAGCCCTGGGCCCATAAACCACCCACCCCTGGGGAGCTGCTGAAGAGGTTGTGGGGCAGGAGATGCTGTTGTGCCCCTGTGCTGGACTCTCCAGTCCTGTGTCTGGGATTTAAGCCACTTATTATGGGGTGGGTGTGTGTAACTGTGCCTGAGACCTTGTGAAAATGAGATTTGCCCTGGACATGATAATTCACTCAAAGCAGACAGGAAAGCTGAGGCAGAAGGACTTACCCCAGAGGTAAATGTTGAAGGCACCAGGCAGGAAGGAGGTTACTAGAGGAGTTCTTCCAGAATCACTTTTGGGCTCAAATTTATCCCTTTTTTTTTTCAGTGTGGACTGATGAAATCTGCTCACTCTCATCTGGACTTTATCACTGAGAGCAGGGGAGGGTCAGGGCATTCTACAGAAAGAGTTGTGTTACCTTTAGGACCATAGCAGTAGGAGAAAGACGACATTCAAAGTACAAAATGCAAATTGATGTATTCAGGCATTAATAACTAATCAGCTGCAAACAGGGAATGTTTAATTTGGAGGTAACAAAAGAGGGGAAGGGCCTGAGCGTGATAAGTGATCTCAGCATATCTACGAGCTGTGGGCACTGGGCAGGAAGAAGAGAAATTTTCAGAGGGAGGACAATACTGACATAATAATTAGTGAATTTAACGTGAATTTAGACTGACAATGAGAGACACTTCTGCCCACAGAGATAACACATTTGGAGGCATCCTGTGTCAGTAGATAGGGAGTGTTTGAGAGGAAGAGCCCAGATAGAGCCACAGATCCAGCTGCCCAGTCTTCAGCCACCAAAGTGGAAATTTGAAATTGGTTCCACAGACATACTCCTTGGCTGGCCAGCTAAACAGTACTGGGCAGTCTGCTCCAGCTCAGTCAAAACAACACGTTTGGCCTGCATTTCCCTTTGTGTCTGTGTGTTTATCTCCAGTCCTCGCAGAGCATCCCTGTTGATCCCCCAGGGTCCCGGGGCTGGATCCTCATCCATGGTGCATTTATTTCACAGCAGTGGTGCTGCCTGCCTCCTTTGTTAGATGTCCTTACCAAATGCAGCCAGTGGCTTCTCCAGTGCAGTATCTTTGTCTTTTACCTGGTATTTCCATGGGTGGTGACACTCCTGCAGAATGCACCCAGCCACTTGAGCAATGCTGTGAATGGGAGGAAAAATTCCTCCCTTGCCCCAGAGGCCACCAGCTCATGCCCTGGAGCAGGAGGTTTCATTACCCCTCGTTTTTCCCTTGGGTTGTGTGAGTGCCAGTGTTATTTGCAGTCGTAAAATGTTCCAGCTGGGGTTGGAAGCAGGCGCTGTTGTTTGTCCCGCGGGTTCCCGTGTGCTGGACAAGCTGCTCCCTTGGGCAGCCCCGGCCCTGCCGTCAGAGCCTGCCCTGCCCACGGGCTCTGGCCAGGGGTGCTCAGCCCCCCAGGATGGGGCCGCAGCACGGCAGGGGGCACCTGGAGAGTGATGACTCCAGCAGCCCTGGGCTGCCATCCTGCAGCAAGAGAAGGTACTAAAGCTCTCCAGGGCAGGCAGGGCCTGGCAGTGCCTGTGTCTGAGGGCTGTGGGTGCTTTTCCCTGCTTGGATGTCCCCCCGGCCCAGCCTTTTCCACGGCAGGGAGATGCCTCCCTGGGCAGCTGCGTAGGACGGCTGGGGCCCTGAGCCACGCTGGGCTGGCATCTGGGGAGCATCTAAAGCCCACCTGAGGCAAATTGGCCTGAATCTGGCCCTGGTTCTTCCCCTGCAAACACACATTCATTGTCAAGGACGTGCCTTTAGGAGCAGAGTAACCGAGTGCTGGTGCTGAGCGGTGTGAAACAGCAGAGTCCCACCTTTCTGCCTGCAGTGCCACGAGCACAAACACAGATCCCTGGTACAATGTTTTGACTTTCATCAGGACTCTACAGAAGTGAAGGGGCCCCTCTTAGATCATTTTCAGCGATAACCCAGAACATGTAAATAAATCCATCCCCGTCTCTCCAGAGATCCCAGCTCAGATGTTGCGTGCTGTAAACGGCAGCATTTGTAGCTCTCATTTACATGATCAGATGGGGAAGGGAGGCAGGCTGGTAACAAAGGGTGCAGCTGCCTGCCCCACAAACTGCCTTCAAGATCAACAGATTCCCCCCGAGGTGCTGGAGTCTTTAATCTAAAGCTCCACGGAGATGCTCCATGCAATTAGCACCTATGCGTATTACTCCCTCTCGCTCCATTCTTACCCCAGAGCCCTCTAGATAAAAGGGAAGACTTTGAAAGCTCGGTTTTCTGGGGCAGTTTCCTACTCGGTGCAGTTTTACCCCGCCTCTCCTCTCCCTCCTCCTTTCTCGAGAGCTCTGAGAATCTCCCAGGTTTGTTTGTGGGTTTAATTTTTCACAGGAAGTTCAAACTCACCATTCCCTTATTAGGAATGTCTGTAATTCTGTCTCCTACACATCCATCTTGCCATCCTTAAAATTTGTTTTTTCCCTACCTTTCCACATCCCAGACCCAGCTGGTTATGATCTTGTTCTCCCACTGGGTGGCTGCTTATCTATTTATTTGCAAAACTGGATGGAGGCCTTTTAAGAGGAGACATTTTCATTTAATTTCCAGCCGTCCTTGCTCCAAAGAGAGGCAGAAACTTTGCAGAAGGAAGATCTGAGGGTGGTTTTTTTCCCTAGTCCCCACCAGGGACAGCATGGCAGGAATCAGGTGTGGTGTTGTTCTCTTGGCTCTGCTGCTCTCCCATGAGGAGCCTTCAGCTTTGAGTCTGTTATCCACAGACAGAATCCAGTGGATTGATAAATCTCCCAGGGATGCTGCAATCTCTAATTAGATGTCCCAGTAGAGTGCTTCCAATATGCAGCTCCCTGTGGCAGAACTGTTATTGTCCAGAGGAAAAATATTCTGGAGTAAATCCTGGCCCTTCCCAGGAGGCCAAGGGAAGGGTGTGAGGAGCTGGAGAAGCAATAAAGGCCTGGGGATCAATTCTTTGGAACCACAGACTCCCTGGGGATTTGCACGACTCCTGCAGACTGTGGCTGAGAAAAGCAAGGTTACTGTCAGTTGTTTTATAGAGAAGAATGGAAAATTTAGAAAGATCCTCATGCAAAAGATGCTGAAAACTGATGGCTTGAAATGGGTCAACACCGGGGTGGAAGAAGTCAACAAAGACTTGCTGAAACTTTCATGTCAGTCCCTTTGTGACTGTACCCCTGTGGGGTGTTCTAGGGATGGGTCAGCTCCCAGGAATAATCCTGGAACTAGTGAATTTTAAGGAGCCCAGATTTTAATTCATACAGTTTAGTTTCTGTGGTTTACATCAAAAGACACCAAAATGCTGGGAAAACCTCTGGAGCAGCCACACCTCAGTTTTGAGAAGGGCAGTTCATTCACACCTCGTTCAGTGCTCTTCCTTTTAAGCCCCAGTAATTATTTTAATAAACAACACAGTTTTCTTTCTAGAGCAGTCTGCTCTTTTAGCTGCCAGTCAGTTAAACCGTGTGTCTCTTTATGCTGCGATTGTTTATTTTTTCCTTTGTCAGCCTCCATTTATAGATTTTCAGTGAGTTTGAGGTGGGCAAGAGAGGACAGATTTCTTGGAGTCCAGATAATTCAGTCATTTCTCAGTGACATTCACTGCCCTCAGCCCTCCAAACCCTACAGCTGAACACCCAAACCGGGCTGGGAGCCATAAAAATAGGGAATTAGCTGGCTAGTTACCTGATTTACATGCACAAATTGACGTTTTTATGTGCAGATGTAGCTTCTGAGATATGTAACTGGTTAGGTGTATTTATTTCTCTTTAAAATTTCCATTAGTTCTGCTGCTTTCACTTGCTGCAAATTAAGAGTCAATATAATTAAATTGCTGCAGAATCTTCAATGAAAGCTGGTGTGAGCAAGGAGAGAGTTGGGTTTATTGTCTGTGTGGTGTTGTCGCTAGAGAAGAAATCAGTGTGTGCTGTGCTGGGACAGTTGACTTTGCTGCATATTTGGGATATTTCCCATTCTCAGGGTAGGAAACACTTGAACAAAGTCAACACCAGTGCAGTCAGCACGAAGGTTCCTCCACTAGAGCCACGTTGTGCTGACAGAGCGAATTCCAGATGGAGCTTGGAGAAGTGATGATTAATTTCCAGCAGGTCCCGAGAGGAAATTATACTCGTTAAATCAATCTAGGAGAATTTCAGCTCTTGCATAAAAGACGCCCTAATTGCCTTGGTGAATTCAGAGTGAACTGCAGGACAGTGACAGGAAGTTCACACACGCCTTGGACCATTATTAGCGATTGCTCAAGAGCCTGCAATGTTTACTCACTCTGCCAATAACATGTTTGTGTTCCCTCTTTATTTTTCTTTTTTGACCTTCTTTAATTGCAACGGGAAGGGGCCCGATCCCCGATGCAGTGGGTGATGCACTCGGTGACCCCTCCCTGGTGCTGCCGGCTCTCTCCTGAGCTGGTGTCAGATGTTCTGCTCCGTGGTGACACCAAGGCCATGTCGCCAAAGCCCCGTGTCCGGCTCTGTGCTTGGGCACATCGGTCATGCTTTGCTGTTCCCTCCAGCCTGTCCTGTTGGTGCTCTGGGCAGTGCTGGGCAGGGAGAGGGGCCGGGGCTGAGGGCGGTGGTCCCTTTGGCAGCCCCTGTGCTGCCTTCTCTCCACCAAAGCTGTCCTTTCCCAGGAGCGGGGGCAGCAAGACGTTGAATTTATTAGCGGTGCAGGGTGATTTACTGACATCAAATTAATAGGAGTTAAACTCACAAGGAGCCTGTGGAGCAGAAAAGCAGCTGAGGAATGAGGCAGGCGAGTGCTTTGTGGGTCTGTGACTCAGCAGGTTGCAATTGGGCCACGCAGGGGAGCGGAAGGGACAGCCACTGTCACTTCCCTTGGCTGTCCTTGGGGACAGCACTGGGGCTGCCTCAGCCTGTCTGCTGGGTGTTGGTTCAGCCTGTCCTGCTTTGAGCACAGGCTGGATGAAGATTTTCCATCAGCCTCTCTTATTTTTCGTGCCTTGCTCCCCCACCTCATGACAGGCTGGTTGGAGATTTGTCTGTGTCCAGGCTGAGAGCAGGAGGTTGTGTGTGGTCCCTGTCACTTTATGGGACTTGGGTAAACACCCTTGGCTTTGTTATGTGCTGAATAGGAAAGTTAGCCCCAAATTAGCACTAATGTGAGGTCATTTAACCCTTACTGGAGGTCTTTTGAAAAATCATAATAGAGCCAAACCAGTCACAGAGCCCTCCAAGATTGTCAAAGGGCACTATTATCACTGAGATGAGGTCAGAGACCAGCCGAGAGAAACTTTCCTCCTGCTGGGCTGATTGTTCCTAAAACAGGTGCTGCTCCCAAATCCCCCTGCAATGGCTACGAGCTCCCCATATTATTCCTGCAGGTTTCAGGCCGGGAGAATCAAAAGTGAATTGGAGCCGAGATGGGCGGCAGCGTGTCCGTGCAGGGATTATTTCATTGACACAGCGGATGGGTCAGGGCAGCTCCTCCTGCCATTGCATTGTCCAGCCCTGGAAACCAGAGCCGGGCTGGGATTGCCCCTGGAAAGTGTGGGGTAGACTCCAGCTGGCCTGGGGTCTCTGTGGAATAGTTGGACTATCCTAGGAACCTTCTGCACACGTCAGGGTGATATGTACGGAAGGTTCCTAGCATAGTCCAACTATTCCACAGAGACCCCAGGCCAGCTGGAGTCTACCCCACAGGAAAGGGCTGTGTGTGGCTGCTCGGGAATGGAGCTCTCAGAGCCTGGCACAGACACTGGTGGCCTCCCCTCCCGGGCAGGGACGGGCCAGGAATGGGCATACAATTCCATCTGGCCTTGCTGCTCCTCCGTGGGAACAATGGTCTTTCCTGGTTCAGAAAAGTGGGGTCTGTACTTGGGGGAGGTTTTGCTTCCAGGCAGGGGCCACCCTGGAGAAAAGCTGTGACAACCTGTGAGACTAAAACTGTCTTTTGGAAGAGATTCCTCCCTGTGAGCGTGGCACAGGGTGCCCAGAGAACCTGTGATTGCCTGGAAGTGTCCAAGGTCGGGTGGGACGGGGCTTGGAGCAGCCTGGGATAGTGGAAGGTGTCCCTGCCCATGGCAGGGGGTGGGACTGGATGGGCTTTGAGGTCCCTTCCAGCCCAAACCATTCTAGGATTCTATGAGAGCCGTAAAATTCTGGGAATTTGGGACGCTCATTTGCAAGATTTATTAGAGAGGTTAAGCCACAAAGGGGAGTTCTGGGAGAAGAGCCCAGTGTCAGTGGAGGCCGAGGGTGCTCCTGGTGGGTGCTGAGAGGCAATGGGGCCATGCAGAGCCCAGCCACAGTGGGCATGTGGACCAGGCTGCTGGGGGGGCACAGCTGGAAGGTGGGCACAGAGAGCCCCAGTGGAAGGCAAAAAAAGGTCACAGAGTGATTGAAGGAGGTGTGGAAGCACACTTAAAGCTTCCAGATGGTTGATATCCACTTTAAATCCAAAAGTCAGGAGAGAAACCTTGGCCACTCTCTCCTGGTGAAAACCTGGCTGCACTTCCCTGAGTGCCAGTGAGCGCTGGCTCTCTAATTCCAGCCTTCCCAGGATGGTTCTCCAGGTTGTTGTTGAGAAATACTTTTCTGTCGAGCAGTTGGCAGGACCGGAAGCTCCAGATACCTCCCCATCGGGAAAGGCAATCAGATGAAATGCCAAGCCCAGGGGGCAAAATTTCAGTCTTGGTGCCAGTCTTGCTTATTGCATATCTGGATTCTGCAGCCTGGTAGACTTTCATCATATAATTTATTTGCTTCTCAACATCCCTGCAGTTATTAAAAGCACCACGCTCAGAACTGCCACCCAAGGTTTCCCTAATTAGTACATCTGCCTTTCGGGGCAATCCTGGATTGTTCATTTTACAGCCTCACCTCGGGCAGCGAATGGCCAGAACTCGGTCTGGGTCCCCGCTAGCCAGGGGGACTGCCCGGGGTCTGGGGACACGGGAGATCATAGGGAGGAAGGATCAGATACTGCAGGGATGGGCTCTGTAGCAATGTCAGCCAAATGTCATGCTCGGGTCAAGGGGGAGGTCTCCCAGTACCCTCCCCTGCCCTCTGCCCCACGCCAGCTGGCCCTGCCAGGGCCAGTTTGTCCTTGTGTGGAGGAAAGGATCCCCAGTCCAAAGGCTCCCTTGGGAAGGCTCACAGTGCCCTGTTTGGCATTGTCTGCACTGAAGGTTCAATGCTGGCTCCAGGCAGCTGGGTGGGCTCCCCAAACATCATCTCATGGAGTGGGATGAAGTAACTGGGAGCAAGGAAAAGCCCTTAGATCATGTTGTGTTCCCCCATCTATGGTCCTTCTGCTCCTTCCAGAGCCTGGTCAAGGTGAAGAACTGCTCTAATGCACTTAATCCCATCAGCTGGAATGCAAAGGCAGGGCAGACCTAGGACCAGGAGCAGCCTATCCCTGCCTGCCTGCAGAGCACCTTCAAGTGCAGGAACCCAAATGGAGGGCTGGGGGGAGCCTTGTGTCTCTTTGCTCTGATCTTTTATTCAAGAATGGATAAAATGCATTTAAATTCTTACAACAAGGCTTTCTGCAACCCTCTGCCATCCTCCATCTGAACCCAGTCTTCAGTTTTGCTTCCCCACTGGGCTCTGGAGCTGGCTGTCCTAAAATTATTTCATTCTATCATGAAATATAGAGCAGTTTCACTAGCAGTGATTAATCCTAAAGCTGCTCTAGGAGCTTACTGGAAAATGTCTCACTGTCAAGGCTATAAATCCTCCAGGTTCAGATGAAATTGGAGCTTCCTTTTTGTGCCTTTTTAGGATTCACTTGTACTTGGGTTTTGGCCACGAGCACCAGTTCCTGCTCCAGTGGAGACACAGTTTATGCTGGTGCAGCCTAATTTGTTTGATCTTGTTTCAAACTGGGGTAAAAATGCATTGCTATAAGTCACATCTCTGCTAGTGGTTTGCGTGGGTGAGTAGACACTCAGGGTAGGCAAATTTTTCTAAGACTCACATAAAATGACTCGCAGTACAGTCCTGGCTGCAGATCCCATGAGAGCCCCGGGGGTGGCTCCTCTCCAAGGGCTCCATGTGGACTGCCCAAACAGGCCTGCCCCTGGAACAGGCACAGGGTGAGGAGGGGCAGAGCTCAGGCTCAGGGACAGGCAGCAAGCAGAGCTTTGGGCTCCCACATCCCAGTGTGGTGCCCTGGAGACAGCCCCTGGAAACGGACCCACAGCACTCCACAACTTCCTTGGGAGGGGCAGCTCCGATCTCTGATCCCTGTGAGCTGGGACAGGGAGGGTCAGGTGGGATCTCAGGACAAGGTTCTTCCCCCAGAGAGTGGTGGGCACTGCCCAGGCTCCCCAGGGCAGTGGGCACGGCCCCAAGGCTGCCAGAGTTGCAAGAGGGTTTGGATGATCCTCTGAGGGACAGAGTTGGGGTGTCTGTGCCAGGCGAGGGGTTGGACTGGATGATCCTTGTGGGTCCCTTCCAGCTCAGGGTGTTCTGTGATTCTCTCCTCCCTGATTATCAGTGATGGGGCCATTGCTGCTGGACCCAGCACCAGATAAATGATAAATCAGGTTTGCCATTCTCAAGATCCTACCTGGCTATCAGTGCCTGGGATTTGGGTGCCATACTACATTTGTGGGGAAATACAATGTCAGCTTAGAAGGGAGGCTGATTCTCAGATCCTGAAGTAAAAGAAGGTTGATTTCTTTATTTAACAAAGCCAAAGCAACACTTTGTTTTGTAAGAGGTATGTGTTTTTTGCAGAAAGCATTTTCTCTGATGAAGGAAAATCCCCAGGCCCTGAGGGTCAGCAGCCCTCATGTGCCACCAAGGACATTCTTGGTGCATCTCTTAAGTGTTGCAAAACTACCTGATATTTTTCCATTTCATGGGATAACTGGTGGTGAACTTTCTCTTAATCCCCCAACAACAACCTGCCTCAGGAAGCAAGTTCCAGCCCTACAAAGGCTGACAAAAGCTAAACTGGTCTGCTGGATTTGCTGTGCAGGAAGGGTCGTGGATTTTATGTTTGACCTACATGCTGGGCAATCTAGAAACAGTCCAATAAGTTCTTACGAGCTTTGGTTAGATTGGTTATCTGAGGAGGTGATGAACTGATATGATTTGAATTTAAGTTTCATTTCAGATGGTAAGATTTTTCACTGTAGATGTTGGATTATGGCCTAGCCAGGAAGACTAAGCAATATGAGCAGGTGGGGTGAGTCAGAATTAAGTGGGCCTTTATTTGGTATCAAATATGATAGACAAGTGCCAGCGAGGAAGCAGAGCTTGCCCACTACCAGAGGGTGGAGTAGATGGGTATCTTGTTCTTTCTCTCCTAGACTTGAAGCCGTGGGGAGGATGTTTGGGAGAGATGATGCTGGTGGAGTTTCAGAGCTCTCCAAGCTGCCCTATTGCTGCTCGTGTGCTGCAGCTCCGACAGGATGGGACCAGGGCTGAGTTCCTTCCAGCCTATGGGCTCTGTGGGAGAGTGGGAGCAGGAGATGGGCTGTGGTGTGTGGGCTCCCACACCTGGCTGTGACCCCCCTGTCTCAGCCTCTTGCGGGGTGGATGCAGCTGCGGTGTGGGTGGAGGGGCACTGTGCAGCTCAGGGGTGCTGGGGTGACTCCAGAGGTCCTGCCACCCCAATAAAGCTCCCCCTGTGCTGGCAGAGGGCTGGTCCCTGTGCAGGCCAAAGGGCAGCCACTGCCTCCTCATGCTGGGAGACGAAGGTGACATTTTGAAGCAACTCCTTGAACCAGAATATAAACCCCAGAGGGTGAAGTTTCCCCTTTCTCCAGCCCAGAACTCTCAGTTTTTACAGGAGGCCTCAGCACTGCCACTTGGCATCCAACCCCCTGTGAGTTCCACATGTTTTTGGAGGGGGCTGTTGGCTGCTGGCAGGACAGGTGTGGAGCCCGTGGGGTGGGAGCAGGACCAACACGGGGCCTGTCCACAGGAGATTTGCAAAGGGAGATCCCTCCCTGCCTGTAAAGAGCTGAGAACTCGAGCTCCAAGCACCCGTGGGCTCCTTCAGGAGCTGGGGCTGTATTCCCTGAGCAGTATCAGCAATAGCTCTGACTCACACAGGGCCCTTGAGCTTCCCACTTTTCTCCCTGGGAATGACATTCCATTCCCACAGTTGCCAACCTGAGCCCCTGCCCAGCCTTGAGAGCAGGAGGTGTCTCCTGACCAGACCTGGGATCTAAGTATGGAATCCCAATTCCAGGGACAGTTTTAGAGTCAAATCCAGATTGCAGAGCCAACTTCTTCTCTCTAAATCATCAGGTTCCACAGCTGCTTTCTCAAGCCATTGTGGGAAAGCCGTCTCCTACAAAGTGCTGAGGCAGAGAAAGGCAGGATGACTGCTGCTGTGTGCCCGTCCTGGCCACCCCAAAACATCCCCTGGACCTGGATCCCATGAGTGATTCAGATGAGTAATGACAGGTGTAGAACAGAAGTGAGAAATAATTAAAATTTGCCCTGCTTTGATGAGTCCAGGGCTGACCAGCCTCAGCACTGACAGGCCATGAGCCCCAGTCCTGCCGACACAGGAAACCACAAGCCAGGTCCTTGGTAGGTACAAGACTGGCTCCAAAATTGCTTCACTTTGTGAGGTGTGTGAGGGAGTTATTTTCCTTTCTGTCTCTTCATTCCTGAGCCTGTAGGAATTGGGTTTTGAGGCATTTTGCAACAATCACAAAGGAAGGAGGTTTTTCTGCAGAGAAAACTTTCACATGATCGGATGATTACAGGAAGTCAGGCTGTAAGAGGCAACTAAATAAACTAATAACAGCAAGTATCAGCAGATTTGTGATGAAACCATGGAGGCCTGGCAAACCCAGGCCTTATTACTTCCAGATGTTGCTCACAGATAAGCATCTCGGGCCTGAGCTTTCTAATTACCAACAGAAACTAAGTTGTCACGTAAAGATTCCTTTCAAAGCTCCCTGAGATTCACTAAGGCCACCAGGATGCACTGGTATTCATTCATATTTCCTCTTTTTACTTCGTGCTGAGGAACTTACTGAAGGAATTGCCATTTCTGTACTGTTCTTGAGTTCAGGGGGGAACTGGTGTCTCCATGGCTGTGTGAAGGAGCAGACACCGGGATCCAAACCACGGGCGCTTCAGCTGGAGCCTGAACCTGAGCCCAGCTGGATCTGCCCTGCTGCCTGATAAGGGTAATTTATTCTGAGCAGCTCGGGACACCTCTGCCAGTGCCATTTCCATATCTGTGCTCACGAAGGGCTGATTAATGAGGAACGGAGTCAACTGAGGTACCTGAGACCAAACTCATCTCTGCCGGAGCAGCACTGGCTGACATCAGATAACTTCCTGAAGGGAGGCAGCTTTGATCAGGCTGCAGCAGTGGGGGAAATGGTTGGGAGCAATACCTGGTGCTTTGCATCTGGTCCATTTTAAAAGCTGTTTTCATGTTTAAAAATAAGTTTCTCTCGGGGAGGAATCGCAGTGCTGTGGTAACCGTGGGCCCAGCCCTGAGCCCTTCCTTGCACTGCTGGCATTGCTGACAGCACCTTCTGCTCCTGCTCTGGGGATCACTGAGGAGGAATTCAACTCCTTGGGTTTTTTCAGGAAGAAATGTGCTTTTGTGTTTAGAGTGGGATGGGAGGGAAGCCCCATGAGTTGGGTATGGCTAAAGAGCTGCAGCTGGGCACTGGGCTAGGAGACAGCGTTTCCTTGGAGCCTGTGTGAAATCCCTTTTAAAGAGCACACAGTTTTCCTCTGACAAACCTTCCCCTGACTCTTTGCCTGGACATATTCGTAGCTGAACATTACAGAAGCCCTGAGCCTGGACAGCAAATTGGGCCAAAACAGAGAACATCCTTGTGACATTTTCAGCCAACACCCTCCCTCTCTTGACTAAACTGGGATGTCCATCCCCATCGTGGGGTCCTTCCAGCTGTGTTTGGGCAGACGGTCAGCTCTGGAGAGAGCACAGAGGAAAAGTGAAGCTTCTTCCCCCAGGAGAAGGTGGCTGGGACGGGGGTCATGTTTGTTTGTCTCACTGCAGGTCCCTGCCCTGCAGACTCTCAGGTGGGTCAGTTGTTTGCAACCCAAACTTGCTACTGTGTGAAAACTGGTAGAACTAGATAAAGACAACAGGAATTTTCCTATAGCCCCCTGGGCTACAACAGATAATAACAAACTGACCTGACTCTATTAAAAAGCCGTTTAAGCATCGGGTCATGTTGTTTAGTGGTACTGGGATCCAGCAGAGCCAGCTGGATTCCCAGAAACCCTGCAGATAGAGGTCTGCACCCACTGGAAAACAGCTGCTGGGAAGGGGCCAGTGAGGGGTTTGTCCCTCTGGCCTCAGAAGGCCAAATTCTTCTTTTCCTTTTCCTCATTATTACTGTGACAATGGAGCTATAGAGGGACTTCTGGAGCCTCTGTCATGCTGTGTGCCGTACAAACGGAAGGGCAGTCCTGCCATACTCAGCCTTGCAGCCTAAGGAAGTTCCAGCTCAGCTTCTTGGTCTGCCTTCCCAAGGAAAAGGCTCTGGGAGACACAGGGAGTCTCACTGGGAAAGATTGTCTGCTTTGGGTATCAAAGGTTTCTACAAACTTGCATGGCACAGGCTGTACTTTTTGCTGGAAAAGCACCTGAAGCAGCCCCATCTCCCTTTGGAGAGCAGTTCACTCTAACCTGCTCCAGGCTGCTTCCTCTTACAGAGTATTAATTGTTGAAGTGTTTTAATAACCTTTGGTCAAAGACAGCTGAAATTCCTGGCACATCACAGGACGACTGGAGAGGATGTTTGACAGCTGTCAGTGGGAAAAGCTGTGTATCCTTAAGGGATTAAAGCCCTTGCTTTGAAGTTTCTCACAAGTTACACAGCAAAGAAGCCAGACTGGGAACGGGGAGTGTGAAATGACTATGGGAGGTCACACTGCAGATCGGTGGCAGAGGGAGAGATTGGAATATCGGGATGTGATGGACACAGGGCTGCTCTGCACCTCGGGCAGCTCCTCCAGGTGCAGCCCCAGCTGGCTCCTGAGTGCTGGGGACCTGCTGAGTGATGTTGTCCTCGGCCACGGAGCTGCTGCTCCGTCCCCAACAAAACACAGCTAATCACAGTCTGCCCTGGATGTTTGAAGAGGGCTTAACACGCCAAACACAAGTGCAACCCTGTTGCCTTAGAGAGGGTGTAGCTGTGAGCAAAATTTGGCCCTCTTTTAAACCTTGCAGTTTGTCTTCACTGCTGCATGCTTTATTTTTAGAGCATCATAAAAGGCTTTTGTTCCAAGGTATATTTAACAGGGGAGTGGAAGGGAAGTGGGAGGGTTTTTGTGCACAGAGAATGTATCTCTTAGTCTCTTTCTTTTAACCCACCCCCTCACCAGATACTCTTGGAGGGTGGAGTATAAATGAAAAAANAGAAATACTGAAATCATAGTCAAAGGGATTGTCTGGGCGTCCAGGCCTGGAGGCCTCTCAGGCGCCATAAAACTCACATTATCACAGGAGAGACAGGGGGATGAAGGGGCAGGGCAGGGTGGTCCCGTCTGCAGGGGCTGGTGGAGGCAGCTCCGTGCCCGGGTGGGCAGGGCTGTCCCTGCTTCCCACTGGGACACATCACACCCACATGTGTGTACTTCTGGTCCTGATCCTGATCCTGACGGGGGGGGGAGCATTGATGGGGAACAGGAAGCATTTTCACCTGGCCTTGGAAAGGTGTTTGAGAGATCTCTGGTGGTACCACAGTGGAGCCAGACAGGTACAGCCCCACGGAAGGGCAGGTTTGTGCTGGGAGTGATGTTACCAAGGCCCTGTAATTCCTGGGGGCTGGGAGGGCCCCCCGTGCTGGGGACCTGCACACAGGGAATTGCGTAAGGAATGAGGCTGGATGTGAGAACGGGCACATGTCTTCCAGCCTGGCCAAGTCTCTCGGGCCACCGCTGCAGTAAGATCCTCTCAGGAAAAGGATAAAGTCCTGCAGCAAAGCTGAGAAGAAACTTAATGCTAAAAAGCAGAATTAGTAAAACTAAGGGAGTCAATCACAGCTCCCTTTGGGAGTCCCAGAGAATTTGTTCGAGGGCAATCTGTGTTTCACCTTCCCAGGGGACCTCGTGGCTCCTCAGGCAGGCAGAGGGAAGCAGGACAGGGCACAAAGCCTTGCCAGTGACTGGCAGGCAGCACCAGAAGCCTGGTAAGCCCAGACTGGCCCCGGCTGTCCCCATTCCACTGAGCCATGGTGTTGAGCTGCAGGTGTAGCTTTAACACCCAAAGGTGGAACCAAGGCTGTGCCAGAAGCACGTTAGTCACAGACCTTGGCTCTGAGCCTGCAGAAGGGTCTAGTGGGCTCATTTTGCTCCTGTCCCCCATCCTAAAGCAGCAGTGTCATCCCTGCTGGTCTGCAAAAGGCCAAGCCTGAAAACCTGAACCAAATCCAGAGGTGGGTTTGGCCTGGCAGTGGTGGCACAGGATGCCTTTAACTGAGGCAAAGCCTGTCACTGCTCAGCTTTGCCAGACACATTTCTCCCTCTCTTTTGTTTGACATGGGCTTTTCCCCACAGAGGTCAGAATCCCATGCCCTGCTGTTCCCCTGCATGGTCTGGCTCAGGTAGTGTTTTCTCCTCCTTCACTTTTGTTGCTGGAATCTGGTAAGTCTCACTGAAAGGTTAGAAGAAACTTGGAAATCCCCTGAGGGGACGTTGCTCTCTGCACTGTCAGTCAGTGAAGTGCTTTCTGCCTGGGTCTGGGTAAAGGACAAGTACCCAGGACTGTGACTGGTCATTGTGAACTGGGCAAAGCTTCCTTGGTTTGGAGATAAAATCAGAATATTGATCGACTAATGCCACAACTGCATAAGATTTGTGCTTTCCTTGGATCCCTGGCGGGCGGGAGTCCACAGGGCAGTGGAGGGTGCTCACACACACTGGGGTCATCCATCGCCGGCGCTGCGCTCCCGGCTGGCCACGCCGAGCCAGGAGCCACAGAGGTGCTGGAGGGTGTTGTACCCAAATTAATGTGCTCTGTCTTCACATCTGCCTGTGTGACACGCCTCGTGCCCGCCCCAGCGCGCTGTTTGTCCCCGCAGAGCTGCTCCTGCCGCGGTGTGAACACCTCCAGACCTGTGTGCCCCGCTGTGCGAGAGCCCAGTGGGGCCGTCAGTGAGTGAGACACGATGCAGGGTGGGCACGAGGGGTGGAAGCCTTGCTTTTTCCCTTTGTTTTAAGGCTTGTATCAACTTGCCTTGTAAAATCCTCTCCTGCCTTCCAAATCCAGTCAACGTGAGTCACGGCTGAGCCCGTCCTTTGCCTCCTCATTGCAACACGGATGACAGAAACCATCCAACAAGAGGGCTTGAATCCATGATGAGTTTTGTTCTATTGCATAAAACTTTTCCCCGCTTACAGGTGAGTTGCTCCAGAGGTGTTGCCTGGGTGATATTCCCGCAGCCAGTTTCCAAACAGTGTCTGGACTTCCCGCTGGAATAACGCTCGACGGAAGGCAGGAGTGAACGGTATGGAAAGAGGTTATCCCACAGACCTGCTCCTTACACAGCCAGTGTAATGCCAGGATTCCCTGGGCCAGCGTGCCTGGGCATCTAAAGTTAGGGGGTTAAAGATACCCTTCTAAGAGGAAAATCTTGAGAGGGGGATAAAATCCCCAAGTCTATGGAGATGTTCTGGAGCGAGCAGCTGAGGGAAGGCAAGAAAGGGTTTCCTGTACAATTACCACGTAGGAATGAGAGGAAACGAAGAGGCTTTTCTTCTTCCCTAATTTATTCCTTTACATATATATATATGTGTATGTATTTTTGTCAGTGTATTTATATATAAAGAAACAGCAAAGGACAAATCAACCCCCAGATTCATAAAAATGACAGTTCTTTGGCATCGCGGGAGATGGAACACGTCCACCAAACTGAAACTAATTATCCCCGAGATGAATACCTGATTGCCCTCCTTTCTGCTGTGCTCTCCCCGCAGGGCTTTGCTGGCTCCCCACCCAGCGCCTGTGCCCGCCCCGCGGGCCGGCAGGCAGAGGGTTACGCTGCACCTGTCTGGGTGTACCTGTCCCAGGGCACCTGTGCCGGCAGCCAATCCCCGCCCGGCCCACCTGTCAGCGAAATACCTGCACGGGAACCGGCACATAAAGCAAACACTTGGCGGGCAATGTCTGTCTTCGGCAGGCACTAGAGGAGGAGAGGAGCCCTCGGGATCAGCCGCCTGCGAGGAGCTGGGAGCCGGGGCAGAGATGTCCAATGAACTTGAGTAAGTGGAGGTTTTTCTCTCTCCCCTCTCCTGCCGGGGCTGCTCCGGGGCTGGAGGGGACTCCGCAGGTCTCTCTCTCTCTCCAGCTCCCGGCAAGTGGAGCCAAAGGACGGGATGGGAACGTTTCCCAGCCTTGCTGTCCCTCAGTGACTTGCTGCTGCTCTGAGGAGTCGCTTCTTCGTGTTTTTATTTAGGAGCTGTTTAAAATCCTGGTTCCTTTTTATCCCCAGCCTGAAACTTGACACATGGGGTTTCTGTCTAGAGGCAAGTCTGCACTGCCTCTGTCCACACAATCTGTCAGGAGCTACAGTATTTTATTTTTATTTTTTTTTTAATTTTAGAAAATACTGTCCAAAGTATTTACCAGCTTCTAGTTTTTGTTGGTGGGGGTTGTCATGTAGTGGGTTTTTGGGGGCATTTTTTGGTTTTGATTTGTGTTTTATTTTTTTAAAATTCTGGTTTTGGTTTTGTTTTGTTTTTTTTTTTTTTTTTTAAATAAGTGGATTCACATTATGACCCTATCAAAGAATTATAACTGGTTTTTTGTTTTGTTTTATCTTTTTGGTTTGGGGGTTTTTAACAAGAAAAAGCATTTTAGCACTTACTGATCCTGTGTAACTCTCGCTTCTAATTTTGGCACCTCCAAAATATTTTGGGCTTTGGATGTTGATGGATGTTGATATGGAACATATCACGCCTCACACCTCTGAAATAAATGCAAACAAATGCCATATTGGTATGACAGGGAGTAGGAAAGGCTGAAGGAATAGTGAATAATGCTGGGGAATTCTGCTGCCAATCCAGTGTTAAAGAGCTGTCTGTGTGTAGAACCCCGTGTGAAGTTCTTGTGTATGAAATAATTTAGCAAGAAATATATGTCCATACGTATCTGTGTGTATGATTACAGATATGGTGCTGTGGAAGGTGGGTTTTGGATGAAAACCACATGCCTGCGTGTGTGTTTACAAGCCTGGCAGAGATGCTGTGTCAGCTAATCTCTTACTAATTAAGAGCCCTGAAAAGGCGCAGCAGTGATTATTATTTTATGTAAATACCGGGATCAATCTGCTTGGATTGATTAAGAGTCACCGAGTTAAATTTTCGCTTTCTTAAGTTTTTGGGTAATTAACAGATGATGCAGTTTAGATGTAGGAGTCAGGGCATGTGATTCACTGCCGGAATGCGCGGGGTGTGTGTGAATGGCTGCAGAGGGCCACTGATGTAGTTATCACTAATTACGGCCCGGGCCATTAGGTGGCCTGATGAGTGAGGCGGTGCTGGTAACGGGCTGGGGACCCGCGTCCCTCCGCATGCCAAGGGCGGCGGGGCCCCGGCGGGACCCGTCCCGCTCCCGCTCCCGCGGGCGGCGCGGCGCTGGCTCCGCTCCCCGCCGGACGGGAGGCGCTCCCGCCGCCGTGCCCTGCGCCGGGCCCGAGGACACGTGCGCAGGTCCCTGCGGAAATGCCGCCGTCGCCCACCCTCGGCAGGTGGGTGCGGCCAGCCCGGCCCTGGTGCCTGGGCAGGGGGCAGGAGCTCCCTGGGCAAACCTTTTGGGATCACAGTGGGCCTGGAGAACCTCATGGAAAACTCCCCCGGGGCTCACCGGGAGCACCGAGGGGAGAGAAGGGAGCTGCGAATTCCGGGGCACCAAAGGAACGGCTCAAACGCTCAGCTCTGGGTTTGCTGCCGGGGGGAAAAGGGTCACGGGGAGGAGAAACCTTGAGAAGAGGCTGCGAAAGGCTGAGCGATGGGCGCTGAAGGAGCTGCGAACTCCTCGGGTGCAGCTGCAGGAGCAGCCTCGCAGGATCTGCAGTGGCTCTGTATCCACCCCCTGCCTCGGAGGATGGGTCTGAGCCCTGACCGTGTGGCTGGTGTTAAGGGAGCTGTGAGATCCCATGGGCTGGTCCTGTCACCCAAAATGACAGGGAGAATAATGTCATCTCTCCCTTTGGGACTTCAGCTTCATAGCAAGGACTGGCAGAGACTAGTGTGGCATGAGAGAATGAGATGTTTTGCCTATTGTAAAATATTCTAACTGATAATTTCCATAGTCTTCTAAATTGAACTTCTGTCTAACTCTGAGGTGCGTGGGCTTGAAAGAGTTAACCAGGAGTTACTCCCAGTTGTGGTTTTGTGGTCGAAACCATGATCGCCAGAAGCAAATTTTTGTCATGCATAAGGTGTGTTATTAAAACTTGAGTTATGCTCCTGGTGAATGAAAAGTTAAAGCCCTTTTATAAAATCCTGGCAGTAAAGCACACAAGGGATAACCAAGCTGGAGCAAGTGCGCTTTCAAGGGAGGCTGGGGTGGATTTCTTTTTTTTAAGTTATGTAAAGAGAAGGAGAGATTTGTAAATTAAAGAAACAGCAATCAAATAACTGCCATGCAATTCCCAACAAAGAAGTAAAAGCCCTCTGAATAAACTCCAGACTCAAAGCAGAGGTAAATCAACATTTACATAGTATCTCTGCTTTGATGCTTTGGGTCGCATTTTCAACTGATTGGTACATAGGAATGATTCCAGGGAAATTTGTGGGATAAAGACAGTCACGCTGATGCGGATCTGCTCCTGCTTTGTTCTGGCTGGTGTTTAAATTGTTGATCATTGTAAAGTGTTAATCCCGAAATGCATTTGTACTTGGATTGCACCTGTGAGCACTTTGGTTCAGCTGATTGGCGGAGAGAGAGATCCTGGAATAGTTTGTGCTCAGGGATGGAAAAGGCAACAGCCCAAAAGTACTTTAATCAGTGGAACTGATTATTTAACATATGATGGTATTCCATCTGAGACTCCTTTGCTAACAGCCAAGTTTCCCAAGCTTGGAAGATAAGAAATGTGAGAGTACTGAAGGGGGATGGATTTAGATGGGATATTGTGAAGGAATTGTTCTCTGTGAGGGTAGGCAGGCCCTGGCACAGGTTGCCCCAAGAAGCTGTGGCTGCCTCATCCCTGGAAGTGTCCAAGGCCGGGTTGGGCAGGACTTGGAGCAATCTGGGGTAGTGGAAGGTGTCCCTGCCCATGGCAGGGGATGGAACTGGATGGGCTTTAAGGGCCCTTCCAGCCCAAACCATTCTGTGATTCTGTGATGGTTTGTGTCTTGTTCTTTTGGGTGTTAATGTTGTTCTGGCTGGCAGCTGATTGTGGGGAGGGTGAGGAGTAGCTCTAATCCAAAAGCAGTCCTTGTTCCCAGAGTGTTCATAACCAGGAGTGTTCAGAGGACAAGAGCAGCTGCCATTTACTGAGGTTCCAGCCTCCTGCTCGGTCAGCTTCTTGTTCCTTTTCATCCTTTTGCAGTCCAAGTGGTGATGCTTGTTCTTGCTCTCCAGAAATGCCTTGTTTTATAGGGCTATACCTACAATGGGATGAATCATGTTTGTTTGGCAAAAACATTGTTTGAAGCACATTAGGGTGGTTTTGTTTTTTGGTTTTTTGTTCCTATTAATCAGCAAAGCAAAAGGCTTGTTGACCCTGGGACGTGTGTTCACAGGACACTGAATCAGAGTTGTATGTACAGAGTGCACCAGCCAGGCACGTTGTCCGGGATGAAAAGTCCCTCCAGGATGGGAAGAAAGGGATGAAAACAAAAGTGGGGAGAGCCCACTGTGGCTGATTGTCAGCTGTGCTGTGGGAGGAACAGCCGTGCAGCAGGACAGGGCAGGGAGCAGCTGCTCCTGGTGAGTGTCCTGCCCTGACACGGCTTCCTGGATCCTCTTGGGCAACAGGGCTCACCTTGCCCACCTTCTGCCAGGTTAAAACCAGGTGCTGAGTGTGATCCCTGCCTGAATTTGTAGGCAGTAAAAGAGATCAGCACATCCCAGACTCAAATAGGACGACCCCACTGTCCTGTTGGCTCTCAGCGCACATCAGGAGCCTGAGACTCAGCTCTGGAGTTGAAGTCTCCTGGGCAGTGCCAGTCTCTGCTCTCACTGCTCTCCTAAGTGGGTGCTGAGGCTCACACAGAAACTTGTGTCATCATTTACTGTGTCACTGCAGCAGCATCTGATAGGATGTGATGAGGGAAGCACAGAAACCTGAGTAAAACTGGGCTGTCAGTACAGTGCAAATAGTCCATAATAACTAATTACTGGATTAAAACCAGATTACCTGAAGAGCAGTAAAAAAGAAACAAATTTTGTTACAAAAGATTTCATATCCCTTTATTGCTACCATTGTTGGTTTTTTTGTTTAATCCGAGTCTTGTAAAACTGATTTTTTTTTAATTTAATTTTATTTCAAAGCCATAGTTCTTGGAGTTAGTGACTCAGCAGAATTAAAAAATAAAATGGGAAGTAGGTAGGTTTTTGCATGTGAAAGCTGGGAGAGAAATGCATAGGCACTGAAAACAAAAAGAAATAACTGAAAACACCTAAACTCTTGGAGTTAGGAAGCTCTTCTTATCGGGTGGAATCTTCCTTATGGTGTGCGAAGGACTGGCAGCTTCAGTGCAGAGTGTGTTGTGTTATGTGCTGGTGAGATGAAGGTTTGTGTCTGTGAATACATGTACATAAGGTGTCTTTATCTGTCCATAGTGAAAACAAGGAGAGAGTGAAGTTTACAGCAGTATTTCAGAAGTGCCAGGTGGTAGCAGATGCTCCGGGCCTGGTTTTGTGCCCTCCCTTTGGAGGCAGATCGCCCTGGAGCTCAGGGCACCCCGGCCTGAACCATCTGACATCATAAACTGCTTCTGGAAAAAATCAGCCATAATTCCTGAACTGCAAACTAATTCTGTGCTGTAATTTGTTTTGTTAGGCAGGGGAGGCACTAAAGCAGGAATCATTTGTGAAATGGGATTGTGTGGGTGGATCCCTCAAGGGTGATGTTATCAGGTAAAACACAAAACCAGCTGGTGTCCCCCAAACATCACTCAGCACTGGGTTGTCTCCCGGAGCCCTCCAGGCTGAGGAGGCAGGAACCAGTGCAGTGCTGAGGAGGTTTATGGCAGAGGGAGAGGGCTGGTCCTGTTCTTTCCTCTTTGCTGAGCCTGGGATGAGGCATTTTAGTGTCAATCCCTGTGCCTCGGCTTTTCCTGAGAATAAAGACCTACAAAAGCAGGGGGTTAGGCTGGTGTCAAAAAAAAGGAAGACTATTGAGCTCAAGTTTTGCATTTAAGGGTCCTAAAGAGCTGTAAGTAACCCAAGGAAGCCAGGAGACAGGAGAGTTCCCTGCATATCCTCCAGGTAACACCTTCTCCTGGAAGACTTGTCTGGTTCCACCATGGATCAGCCTGCAAACTGTTCCAACTGGTTCTAGCTGCACTGGAGAGCTGGAGCTGAGGGATTCAGGGCTCTGCTCCAGCACAGCACATCCCAGGGCCCACCCTGCTCCCTCCCACCACATCCCACCAGGACATCCCACACCTTCCCCATGGCACGGCCAGAGCCAGGAGCAGGGCCAGCCCACCTTCTGGGTGTGCTGAGCTCTGGGGCTGCCCCTGACTGAGCCCTACTGGGAATCAGAAGCCACTTCCCAAAGATGCCCAGGATGCCCCTCCAGCCCTGCGCTCCCTGCGGTGCCCACCCTGGGGTGGGTTTCCTGGCTCATGCCTGTGCCACTCAGGACTTGCAGGGCACAGAGGAGCTCCTGCACTGTCTGTGGGGGAGCCATTGCTGAGGGATGGCTGGGAACATCAGGCTGTGCTGAGTTAACAACCTGCAGTGCCCCGGGGCTGGGGGTGCTGCTGCAATGCAGGACCTGGTGACAGAGCCCACATTGTTCTCCAGCTGCCAGAGAAAATACTTCAGTCCCGTAGGCAGAGCAGGTCAGGGGCCGTGAGATTATGGTGTGCTGGGCCTTTGCCTATGGTTTGACACTGTGTTGTACTTGGCATCTAGGCAGAGGGTTTTGTCATGAGTCTGCGTTTGTTGTGTTTCTTTCTGTGTTTTTTTTTTTCCTGGTTCTGTCTCTGTTTGGAATTTTGCCTGACTGTGAATAGGCCTGTGACAACACACTGACTGCTGACTGTACTGTCACATTGTCTCCAGGTGTGCTTGTTTATTAAACTTGCAAGAAAGGGTAAAATCAGAATTTAGCTGAGAAGTTTGGCTTTAGTTATGAGGCTGCTTTGTGGGATGCTCTTCTTCCTTGACAAGGCTTTACAGGCTAAGATCTCTATCCCAGAAAGCAGTCACTGGCCTTGCTCTCTCCAGTGTAGCGTTGACCCTTCCTGTATTTCTGATAAGAGGCTGTTGGGGAACATCAGGGTTATTCAAGAGGGAGGTGAGTGCAGGGCAAAGGGCCAGAGCTAATGGACGGCCTCTCGTGAGCTGCCTGGGGTACCCCTGAAGTCCTCCAGGTCTCTTTTCTGTGGCTTTGAATTCCTGCTGCTGGTTGCCATAGATTCCCTGCTCCGTTGACCATGGGATGTTGCTCTGTAGCCATCAGCATCTGGCATGGCTGATATTTAGGTTGGAGGTTTAATCAGTTGTAGGGAGGAGAACAAAGACAAGCAACACGAAGCTTAAAGGCTGGCAGAACCTCCCACAGAAACCCACCAAAAGGCAAAAGGAATACAAGGGTTTCGTTCCTGCTTGGCTGGTCTCCCTTTGGGCACATTCTCCTGCCTCAGCATAACCCAGAGTGTTTATTCATCATCAGGAGGCTGCTGTTATGGCAGATAAATAGGGGACACAGAGATGGGGTGGGATGGAGCAGGAAAGGGGGCTGGGATCACCTTGTGTCAAACTCAGAACTGTTTGCAAACAAACAGGCTGCTCCCTTCCCACAGCCCTGCTCTGCACATGACCCCAGGCCCCAGCACACACAGGAGGCTGCTGGTCCCAGTGTTTGTGTTTTCCTGGTGGGAGCACCGGGCTTGGGAAAGGAGCCTTTGCTCTGCCAGACAGAGCAGGGAGTTTGCAGTGGGCAAACACACACAGCCACAGGGAAGGGGCACCACAGGGAGTGAGGAGAGTAAAGTTCAGGTGTGTTTGGATCTGGATTTCGATTCTCTTTTCTGCATCTGGCCTTCTCAGAGGTTGCTAATGAAACCTGGGCAGTCTGTGGGAGCAAACTGATGGGATGAGGTCCAGTAGGTGCATGGACTGAAATGCATCTGATGTCAAAAAAGTGCCTCAAATGTGTCACCATATCTGCTTATCTCCTCAAATCACCCTCTTCTCTCAGGTCCTGGCTAGCCCTGTTGACCTTCTGGAACAGGGTCAGAGCAGAGCTGACCCCTGGGAAAGTGAGTGGGACGGAGCCTGCCCTGCACCTCACCTGAGAGTGTTCTGAGGTGACCCTGTGGCTCCAGTTGCATATTGCAGTGGCCACCAGGGATCAGATGGACTCTGGAACAGAAACCAGATGGAGTGAATGTGCAGTCCCCATCATCCCACCTTTGTCCAAGTCCTCAACTGGGTGAACTGGGACCAGTGCAGTTCCCAGTGCATGGAGGGGTTGCTGTGCTGTCAATCCACTGACTTCCAAGGCCTCTGTGGCTTCTTAACCCCACAGGGTGCTCCCAAAGTCCTGGACTAGCCCAAAATGCTGCTGTCTCAGTCCTCCCATCCCTGCTTCCTGCTGCTTTATGCCAGGAGCACCAGGAGCCCACGTGTGCCCACATTTCAGCGCTCTCAAGCTCAGGGCACCCAAAAAAAAAATCTAGGGAAGTGCCTTTGCTCTCTGCCAGGCTGAGGGCAGGGCAGGGTTTTGCTGCTCCACCTCTGCTCCAAGGATGGGCTCTCCCAGCAGAGTGGTGGGGCAGGCAGGCATGAGGGGGATGTCTGTGAGCTGCCCACTGAAGCCACACCTGAAAAGGAGGTGCAGGGTCCAAGGGCACTGTCCAGGCTCTTGTTCTTCGCTCATAAACTGGCTGCAGGTACAGGTGGTTGAGCCCTCCAGCCCCCCCAGCATCCCTCCAGCCCAGAGTGAGGGCAGGGCAGAAATGCTGGCACAGCCCGAGGTGACGGGGCAGGGAGGCAGCCCGGAGTCACACAGGGAATGCTTCAGGTGAGGGAGAGTAAAGCTCCAAAGCATCTTTTCCTTGTAATACCTGTGCTTTTCTAAGCTCCTGAACGCTTTGTTGCTACATCTTGCCCCGCTGTGTTTATCTGTGTTGATTACAAGTGGCAGGAGCCGGGTCTCACCCTGAGCAAGGCCTGTTGCTGCCTATTCCTCCTTGAGCAGAGGGGATGGGGAGCGGGTGAGGATTCCTGCCCGGACAGGACCGAACAGCCCATCGTGAAATCTGAGTCAGGCGATTGCTCTGCTCGGAGACAGCGGCGGCACCGGGGGAGNNNNGAGGGAGGGAGAGCTGCGTGAGAAACGCCAGACACAGCGAAACTCCCCAAGCTCCTGGTGAGGGTCCGTGCACGGTGAAACTGGTGCCGGCGCCTCATCCCGGCGCGAGGGGCAGGGCAGCAAACTCAGCATCGCCGCTATCCTGGGAGCGATGGCAGCAGGTGGAGGGGCTGCTCAGCCCAGGAGAGCTCGGGAGCATCCCTAAAGCTCTCCCTGCGTGGCTCGTGGGTGTATTCCCTGCTGGAGACACGGCAGGGCGGGGATTGGGGGTGTGCAGGAGTGAAGCCGGGCTGCCAGGGAGGGTGCACCAGCATCCTTCACCCCACCCAAGGTCCACCTCGGTGCCCTTCCAGGTGCTGTCCCAGGAGCATCTGCTGAGCCCTTGGCTTTGCCCCTGCCAGCGTGGGCAGCGCCCACCACACGGGCTGGCAGTGCCTGTCATGGGGAGTTTCAGAGATACCAGGTTCCTTTCAAGGGGAATTACTGTTCTCCTAATGATTCACTTAAGAGTCTAGATCAGGACTTACTATAAACACAAGGAGAATAGTTTAATGAAAACAACATATTCCTTATAAAAATGCGATTAAAATGTAGCATTCACTGCCTTAACTCCTGTAGATTTTCTTTGCCTTCCCCCCAAAAAAAAAATCAACATCAGATGTTGTGGTTTAACCCCAGCTGGCTCTTGGCAACTTTGGAGATTTAAAGAAATTTTCTTATAACTTTTTTAAACCTCTTCTGCTAATAAAACCCAGCCTGACCCTCTTGAACATTTCCACTTGAAGGAAAAAGTAATTTTTGTCCACAGAGTTGTTATTTTATGCTGATGGTGTGAGCTGTGGTGGTGACACAGTGTGCACGTGGCTGAGGGGTGTGACAGGAGCTCAGCCACTGGCTCACCCTTTGTGGTTTGGTGGCTGTGATGGGTATTTGGGCAAGGGGTGGACTCCATGATCTTGGATGCCTTTTCCAACCTTGAGATCCGATGATTCCATGATTATGCCCTCTGAGCAGGGGGAACCTGCAGCACAGAGCACCCAGGGAATGCATGGAGGTACTTCTGTGCTGGCTGCTGGTAGGATTTGCTGGAGGAAAAGGAAAGGTCACCTATGTTTGGGTAATTAAGTGTCTGACAGTTTATTAACATGCGATGGAGAGGCCTGGAGAAAGTGCCAGAAGAGAGGACAGGCAGGGCATTATTTTGGTATGATGCTTCTCAGCTCACGCAGTCCCACGAGCCTCACCTCTGTCAGGAATTTTTTAGTGGAAGGGAGAGGGTTGTGATTTGCCTGTCTGCTTCCCTCAGAGGAAAATCACATACAAATGATGGGAAAAAACGAATTTAGATTACGACTACATTTAAAACCTATGAGCTGCAGCAAAGAAAAATGATGAGGTTTGGTTTCACCTGGGCAGGGCAGGTTCTCTGAACACGGAGTGAGTGTGTCTGTTTGTGGGTTGCACTGGCCTGTAGCTCCAAATTCAAGGAAATATCGTGAGTTTCCTGATCCCTTTTTACTGGCCAATATCCTCCCACGATGTGTGTGATGTGAGTGGCTGGTGGTGTGTGCTGAGGCAGGAACAGGCGCAGGCGATGCCATGGTTTGGCCTCCCTGGGCAGGAGGAGGGGGCAGAGGCACAGCTGCCCCTGCACAGCCCCTAGAAGGGCTGTAGCCTGAATTTATGCACAGTTATAGGCAGAAGAGTTGGCATTCCCAGAGACTGTGGGACTTAAGGACCAGAAAAGCATCCCTTCTCCATTCCACAGTGCCTTCGGGAAGCCCTCTGTGTGTTCAGCTGGGTGGGTGGAGATTGCTGGGGAAAATTCTCATCCTTCGTTCCCTGTGTGGCTCAGTTTTAGGTCTGTGCGTCTGATGAAGAATGACACCATGAACTTCCAGAAATTCCCCTACACCAATGAGGATGAAGCCTGGAAAACCTACCTGGAGAACCCCTTGACTGCGGCCACCAAGGCGATGATGAGGGTGAACGGGGACGACGACAGCGTGGCCGCCCTGAGCCTCCTCTATGACTACTACATGGTGCATGCCCTGGGCTGGGGCTGGGGCTGGGGGTGGCCCACAGGAGGGCTGGGAAGGGCCCTGTTTGAGGGAATCCAGAACATGCTGGAAAACTGAACATGGGTGTCTTGAGTCTCAGCTTTTGAGAGACATGGAGCTGGAATAGCTGTCATGGACCCCAGCAGCTTTATTATTCCAGTGCTGCTGTAGGATGGAGCTTCAAGAAATGTGGATATGATTTATCCCTAATTGAAACCAATAGGACTGATGTTCCTACTCACTTGGGTGCTTTTGAAGGTCCTTCCCAGAACAAGATGATGTGGCTTGCCTAAGGTTACTTGGGAATCCATGGCAGCAGCCCAGCAGGAGAACCCTGGTCTGCTGTATTTGTTATTCACAGTGTTTTATCTCTGAGACTTCACTTGCTCACAGACAAGGCTAATTTTGCCTCTTTTTTCCATTAATAAAATCTAACAATAAACAAACTCTTTGTTCTGCCTTGCTCCAGGTCCCAAAGGAGAAGAGGATTCTTCCAGCTGGAATGATGGGACGCAACGAACTAGGAAAGAGGTTGGCTTCAGTTTGTGCTCTCTGTAGCTGTCTCCCTCTCCTGCAGCTGCTGGCACGATGGGGCTCTTAGCTTGCATAAAATAGACATCAAAGCACGGTGTTATTACCAACAACAGTGCAGGTTATTAACCCTGAGACATACATTAAAATTCTTCAGGCCAGATCCCAAGCAGGTATAAATGGAGCTACACCCATTTACACACCTGAAAATCTGTCTGGCTGTGTTCAGAGGAGTTGTGATGATTTGCAGCAGCTGAAGAATTTGTCTCATTTCCTAGTTTGTGACAATTGGAAAGGGCAAAAGGACCAAGAACTGGCAGCAAGAAAGGAATGGCCAAGTCATCTTCCATTCCCCAGGCTGATAAGGGTTTCTGTTCCACTTGCTTCCAGTCTCCCAGGATTCTCTTCCAGTGACTCCCATTTGTCCTTTGAGGTTTTCAGATAATTAACTATGAAATTAATGGCTCATTTGCCACTATGAGTTCAGTTCCCCTTCCTGGATGTTGCGTACTTTGGCAACCTTTTCTCGTTGTCAGTTTTTAACTACTTGACAGAATAAGCCTCTTGAGTGATACTTCATTCCTTCTTCATAAGTAAACCAAGTTAAGCTGTTTTCTCCTCTCTGAAAGGCCTCTGCATTCTGGGCAATGCTATGATTTTTATTAACTATGGAAACTTCAGCAACTCCTGAAGGTGAAGCTCGAAGTGGGTGGGAACTCCTGGCTCACCCCTTGGGTAGCTCCTGCTGCCAAGGGGTGTGTGGGTTGCTTATGTGGAAGTTGTTTTTTTTCTGAGCCTGGTAAGAGGGGCAGTAAACCACCTTTTCCCAGCTCAGCCAGAGCTGCAGAGTCAGCAGGCCATGGAGTCACTGCTGCAGGAGGGACCAGTCTGGGCTGCTGACCAAAGGCATGGTGTCCTGGTGTGAGGAGGGTGTGTTTGTAGGTCCTTATCACTTGGCAGCTCCTGCACTTAAGGCTTTTCTGCTCTGAAGAGGCCACTTCCAAAACTGCAGCCCTGTCAGGCTTTCACTGATCTTGTTCTCAGGGAATTTTGCTTTCTAAGCTGCTGGAGTTTATGAATTTGTACAACAATTGATTTTCCTTCTAAAAGAAAAAAAAATATAAGAGAAATCAACTTTAAACATCAACGAACCCCAAAAAGACCAAGATGGAAAGACCACATAGCAGTTATCTTTCTTATTGTCCCTGCTGCTGTGAGTGTTTAATAGTGTAAATAAAGGAATAGTGGATGTAGACCCTGGATCTGTAGCCTCAAACTACATCTAAATCATATTCCCTGATTCCATGTGGTCATCCCTTACCTGCTGAGCACCTCTGGCCCTCGCTGGCTGCCCTGAGAGCTGTGGGTGGAGATGGCCCAGGGGCCTGTCAGCTCTCCCTCTCACAGGAGCTGTTCACTGTTCACGGCTGACTCAAGGTCACCTGTGCGGTTTGTTCCCCAGCAGCACATCAGGGGACTTGGGTGCTGCTGTGCCGACTCACTGGGGCTGTCCATTCTCTGCCCCAGTCTGAGACAGGACCTTCCTCCAGCAGGCACTGCCACGGGATGGACTATGACCCGGAGATCGCCTCCTTCGATGGCTCAGCCCATCTCATGAAGCTCTTGTCTGAAAACGTGTCCATGACCCAGGAATACTGCGAGCCACAGAAGAAGAACGGCTTAAGTCTCGAAGGCGTCCCTCCTGCTCACAAGGCAGCCCTGCTCCCTCCAGGCACCAGCAAGCTGGAAGCCACCCCAGACAACTACCTGGTCCCTCCTGGCGATGTGTACGACAACAGCTCCTTGAACTCCCTCTTCGAGAGCCTCCCCATGGCCCCGGCGCAGCAGCGGTGGCAGCCAGACAGCACCTTCAAAGAGGACCCCCAGGAGGTCAGAGCCCGGGGGGCTGCAGGAGCCCGGGGGGCTGGGCTGGGCTGTGCCCATGCTGGAGTCACCAGGAGCTTTGGTTTGTGTTAGGAGCTTGATGCTGTTCCCATGGGATCCTTGTGGGGTTATGCTGGTTTTGGAAGTAGGAAAGGCTTTGAAATGAGGGTCTGTGTTTTATCTGTGGCCTCTGTCGGATGTCTGGGAGAAGGGGGATGGACAGAGCAATGAAAGACTCTGTTCTGACTGTTCTGTTTGCACTTGTCTGCAGTCGCTGCTCTTCAGTGACATCCTCAAGCCCCAGGCAGAGCCACCCTGCCCCGAGAGTTACCCCTCGGACGCTGTGAAGAGGTAACTGCTGCTCCACAGGCTCTGGGCTTCCACTGAGCACGGGCTGTGTCCCTTCCCTGGGGAAAGGCTGCATCCCTTCCCTCTCCCCAGCCCAGTGCTGGCAATGAGCACTGCAAATTGCAGGTCCTGTGCTTTTGCAGAGACAGGTTGTGCCTTCGCCCTGCCTTTGCAAGTTGCTGTTCCCTGAGTTTTTAGACTCAAAGCAGTTGATGTTCTCTGTACCAGCTGCTGTAAATCCACATCTCCTGAGCGGAGCTGTGGTCCTGTGAGGGTTTGCTGTGTTCCCTTCCCAGGGAGCCCTGCTTGGCTCCTGTGATAGAGAGATCCAGGTGGCTGCACCATCTTCCCACAGGCTACTTGGAACGGGGTAAATGCCAGAGAAAATGAGGATTGCAGTTGATGAGGGTGATAATTGCCCTCCTCCTAATCTAAGGTTTAGGTTCTCACTTAGCACTGTTAGTCAGCCTTGATTTTAGAGGGTGCCAGTGCCTCTCATTCCTAAAACATGAGGGATTTCTTCCTGCTTTCCACCCTCTCTCAGGCAGAGCTTCACTGCTCTAGATACTGCACCAAACCTCCGTGCAGGTAACATTATTTCACCTCCCACTTTTTATTTGCCTGCAGAGCCACCTGACTGTGTGACTCAGCTGTCAGACGTGGGGATGTTCACACAGACAGCAGCTCACCTCCGTGAGCGAGAGGCCCTCTGTTCACTGCTTATTTGTGCACTGAAGTTCTCTGGCTCTCCTGGCTCTAGATAAGAGGAGCTGCCAAGCCCATCTTCAGAGCTGGCATCACAGGAGGTGGAGCAGGAAAAAGATGTGCTGGTGACTAAACAGGGCACTTGAAGGGTCTGTGTGAAGGCTCCTCTACAGGCAGTGGCTTGCACCGATTCCTCACAGCTGAAAACAGCTTGAGCTGTGGCCTCATGGTTTGAACGCTCACAGGTGCTGGGGGATGCCCAAGAGCTTCTGAAAATCAGGATCTTCTTGCAAATTTCCTTCTTCCCAGGGTCACTTCCCACTGTGTGGCACTACAAATCTTTTCTGTAAAGACTAAAGTTGCTGCCCAGCAGGCTGAGAGTTCCATGAGCTGGGCTTTTTAGCCCACTTCTGGATAATCAAGCAGTGTCCTGCAGGTCCTCCTGCTTCCACAGGACAGTATTCCTGGCTCAGCCATTTATGGGTGTGAATGTGGAGACAGGAATCTGAGTTTAGGCTGTTGTAAAAGTCTCATTGCATGTGCCTGTTTTCTGTGCTTTGGTTTATGGTGTTGGTTGAGCAATGGTTCTGTTGCCATCCACAGAAAAATACTGGTTATAATCAAGTCCAGGGTTTTTTAAGCCAAAGCCAAAGGGTAAAAGGAGGCTGCTGGAGAGCTGCTGCTCCCTGGGGTGTTGGGGAGGATCAGCATGTGCTGTGCTGGGAGGAGCTCCGTGGTGTGTGTGAGATGGGGAATGGAGCAGAAACTCCTGTGCGTGCAGTGTCTGTAACCTGTGACCTGCAGGGCTGGAGGCTCCCATGGCTCTTGTTTTGCTTGTGGAGTGAACCAGCAGCATGTGCTTATTCATCATTCTCTCTTTGTTCCATACAAGTGACTTTGAATACACGCTGGGGTCACCCAAAGCCATTCACATCAAGTCTGGGGACTCTCCCATGGCCTACCTCAACAAAGGACAGTTCTACCCCATCACTCTGCGGACAGCAGGAGACAGCAAATGTTTGCACTTGTCCTCAAATAAAGTGAAGGTAAGAGCCAGGCTGACAATTCTGCTGACACACACTGTAACCAGACCTGCAGCAACTTCCCTGGGCTGGGAGCGGAGCTGGGCATGAGGAGTAATGGCTTTGTGGCTCATGTTGGCTTCAAGGGATGAGTGGGATGAATTCACTGAGGGCAATGTGGGCAGGAGGCCCAGCGTGCCCCTGTGCTGACACGGGCTGTCCCGGCTCCTACAGAGCGTGGTCATGATCGTCTTTGACAATGAGAAGATCCCCACGGAGCAGCTCAAGTTCTGGAAGCACTGGCACTCCCGCCAGCCCACGGCCAAGCAGAGGGTCATCGACGTCGGTACGAGCGGGTTGGGAACTTCAGGCACCTCTTGTTACATCACAAGGCTTCTTCTGGCCTTGGAGGGGCAGGATTTTGGGGAGATGGGAAGCCTGGGGAATGGAACCAGTTTTGCAGCCTGAGTATGAGCTGCTTCTCCACTGCTTTCAGCTGACTGCAAAGAGAACTTCAACACGGTGCAGAACATCGAGGAGCTGGCCTACAACGCCCTGTCCTTTGTGTGGAACATCCACGAGGAAGCAAAGGTACAGACTGTGTGTGGAAGGGATGTGGGAAGCCTTGGTCCACAGCAAGACTGCAGCTCCTTGGTGACAGCCCAGACGCTCCCCCCACTCCTCAGCTGAAGGACAGGGAGAGTTCCAAATCCAAACAGTGCCATTCCAGTGGGCCCAGGCAGTATTTGCCTGCCAGGACAGTGGGGAGGACACGGGGCTTCTCTGTGTGCTTAAGCATTGCCATTAGCTAATAAACACACTGGGAACACCCGAGACTGGCTCAGAGATGTTTTCCTAGTGCTGATGGATAACTCTGAAGACAGGTTTTTGCAGCAGCTTGGGGCTCTGCTCACATGTACCTGAAGCCTGTTTAAATAACCCCCAGCTCAGGGAACAAAGACCCTCCTTTCAAGGGAGCAGTTTGATGCAGACAGGACTGACCACCCTTCTGTGCCTTGTGTGATGTGGAAAGGAGCCAGGCAGGTCACAAGATCCCTTTTCACCTTAAAATCTCTAAAGCTTAGAGCAACAGCTTTCCAGTTCTGCTGTTTCTTCTGCATCTCCTCAGAATCTCTTTAACACTTTGTATCTGGTGTAGATTGAAAGGAGCATGTAAAAGCAGATAAAGGAAAGGGAAAAAGAAAAGCATAAATACCCATGTCTGTGAAGCTTGGGAAAACTCTGCTTTGGGATCTCAATAAGCCCTTCTTTAGCCCAAAGGCAACATGGGTCTTTTACAACCCAAGAGGTTAACAAATGTCTTCAAGGCAGACTTGTCAGAAATGGAAATATGTCAGGTATGTGGCAAGCCCTGGGGGCACCTCAGCAAAACTGGGTTTAACTCTGAGCAGAAACTCTGTACCTGCACTGGCCTGGGGCAGGTAAAGGTGAGACTTCAGAGAGCTGGGAGGGCTGGGAGTGAGACAGGAGGGGTCAGGAATTTGGGTTGTCTGTGGCACCTGTTACTTCTCTCCTTCCAATCAAACTTCACACCACAGTTAAGTGGTTTTCGTTCCTATACACAGGTACTGACTAGAGCTGACATTGGGTTTCAGGGCTGAGGGAGCTTCTTCAGCTGCAAATCTGTCCCCAGAGTCCAAGGGAAGGTCAAGATCACACCAATGAGTTGGCAGTTTGGAGATACCATCTGGCTTAGAGCTGTGCTCAGCTTTTCTTCCAAAGCTTCCACTGGAGCTGTCTCTGTACTGGTGCTAAAAGAGACCAGTGTGTGATGAGTATTTATTGAACCAGCAGCACTGCTGGGCAGTTCCTGGAGCTGCAGTTTAGTCCTCCCCCCTCCCTCCAGGGCTCTGCTGCCCAAGGGTCCCTTGTTCAAATGAAAGCTCAGAAATATCAGCAGGAACATCCCCAGGCAGAATTCTGGGAGTGGAGAGCTGGAGTGCTGACTGGAATAGGTGTGAGGGGACACTGTGCTCCAGTGGGAAACCACCTGCTCAGGTGCTGGGCTGGCACTGGGAGAGTTGGGAGGCGGCACAGCCACTGCCTTTGTCCTGCCCTCTGCTCCCTTTGCTGTGTTTGCAGCGCCAACAGTCCCTGGTCCTTTTTCAGGTGTTTATTGGGGTGAACTGCCTGAGCACAGACTTCTCCTCGCAGAAGGGAGTGAAGGGTGTCCCCCTGAACCTGCAGATCGACACGTACGACTGTGGTGGTGGGAGCAGCCAGCTGGTGCACCGCGCCGTCTGCCAGATCAAGATCTTCTGTGACAAGGTACAGCTCTGCTTCTCCAGCTGCTGCTCCAAGGGCCGCTTCAAACGGCTGCCCAGAAGCTCCAGGAGGCAAAGCAGAAAGGCTGGGAGGGCCCAGAGCAGCCCAGAGGTCAGGGCTGAGGGTGGGTCTGCACTGAAGCCTTTGCAGAACAGAGTCACTGGAGAGTCTCCAGAGACTCCAGTCTCCCACATCAGACCTAGCTGGGGTTGTGCCTCACAGTAAACTCTCATTTTTGACAAGTTGTTAAGTATCAGAAGACATGGGAATTTCCTTAGAGGTTCTTCCCCCAGCTCAAATACCTTCCCATGGGAAAATTTCTCACTGCTATTTTTGTCTATATTTTTCATTTTTAAAAGCAAATTTCATTTTTGTTTTTCTAATTGATAAGTATCAGAGTGTCCTGGAGAGCCTCTGAGATGACCATTTTTGAATAAAGGCTGCCTTTACCTTAGTGTGCTCCATCCCAGAGGTTGCCAATGAACCCTCTTTGCCAGTGCTGGAACTCTCAATGGCCTCATTTTTGCCTGGTCTTGCCTGCAGGGAGCAGAGAGGAAGATGCGGGATGATGAAAGGAAACAGTTCAGAAGGAAAGGAAAATGCCTGGACTCCAACAACAATGGTCAGTGCTTGTGTTTGTTCCCTGTGTGTTGAAATCCATGTCCGTTACCTTCATGAGACCTGGCCCTGGCTATCCCAGGCCGGATGCAATCAGTCCCCTCGGAAGCAGTGGGTCAGTCAGGTCCTTGCTGGGTCCTACCAAGTGTCCCAGAGCCCTTTATTAACACCACCCAACCCCTCTGGATCCCCTTGGACTCACGGCAGGAGCTTCCCTAGGGCAGCCAGCACTGGGCAGCCCTGGAGACCTGGATCTGCAGGGGCCGCCTCTTTCCCGGTGTTTCTCTTGGGACACCTGGAAGGTGCTTTCCCCATCCTGACAAAGCTGCCTCTCAGGGTCCCTTTGAGCTGAGATGAACTGGACTTTCCATCTGTAGGTCTGAAAGGCTGTTTGCTCTCTGGCTTCAGAGGGAATGAGATCACGTTCCTGCGGCCGGAGCCTGACCTGGAAACCCAGCCGGTCCTGTTCATCCCCAACGTCCACTTTTCCAACCTACAGAGGTGTGGCACGGTGAGTCCCTGCAAAAAGCAGCCAACCTGTTGCCCTCACCTGTCACCCTCATCGTTTCCAAACTGATCAGTCTCCCACACATGACTTGTGTTATGTAAAAATCCCAAACCAAACCACAGTTCTTTGTGGAAATGTGGTGAACTCCAAGATGCAGCTGTCGGGAGAGGCCTCGTCATGCAACAGTGATGGGCAAGATAACCTGGCCAGGTTCCTTCCAGCCAGATATTCCAGTGGTTTAGAGGGATCACCTGCAGCTTCCACAGAGGATTGGAGAGGCAGCAAAAATATCAGCAGAAAGTAAACTGTAGAAAAACGTGACTTTATCAGTCCCTGCCTGTGCGGGACATCCCTACCCCCTGAGCCAAAGGAAACCTAAACCCAGGGTCCTTCAGAGCTCATCAGCACTCCCTGTCTCAGAAACAACTGTCTCAGTCTGTTAAGAAGGGGGAATCTAGAGAAGTTATTTACATCAGATTTCATTTGATCTAAGAAACACAAACAGATGCTTGGGTTTAATGGGAGGAGGGAAATCATGTTTAAACTGTGCCCACGTTGCCTCATTGCAGCTTCTCTGGCACTCAGTGGTACTGAGCAATCTCACAGATCCACCTTTCCTTTCCACTGCAGGTGCTCCCTCCTGCTGCTCCCAACGCTGCCAACAGGTAAGGGTGCAGCAGTGTGCACTGCCCACCATCAGCTCTGCTCCCTTGGGAATGACGTGGCTGGTTATTGTTCTGTCCTGCTGAGGGTGTTGTTTCCTTTGGCTCAGGCTGCCCTTAAAACGGAGCGGTGCCTCCTTCACAGACGAGTTCGACCCGATTCCTCCAAAGCAAACCAAGGAAGAAGATCCCCAGAGAGGTAATGCCTGGGAGGGGAACTCATTTGATTCAGGAAGCCTTGGATCTTGAATTCCATGGGACAGGTCACTGGGACCATGCTGGGGAGACCCCGAGTCAGGGCTGTCCTTGTGTCTTGCAGTGCTGCTGTACGTGCGCAGGGAGGCAGAGGAAGTGTTTGATGCCCTCATGTTGAAGACTCCGGATCTCCAGGGCCTCAGAACTGCTGTAAGTGCTCCCCAGACCCCTGGGGAATGAACAGGCTGAGGGCAGAAGGGAATGGTGCTGGGTACAGGCAGGTGGATGTAAGGCTGCTCCTCCCCCCTGCCTGCTCTCTTTGGGAATGGCAACGGAAAGTGTGAGTAGCAGGTGAGTTCTCCCAACAGCTCCTGGCATGGGCTCTGTTAGAGGAACACACCTCATGGCAAGATGTTCTGTTCATTTCAAATCAGAATCTCCTCCTGTGACATTCATATTTTCCACTCTAAAACACCTTTTCCATTCTCCAGGCTGGAGATGTGTGATCTGGAGTCTGTTCTGGCCTCCTGCTGGAATCCCCTGGCTGTGTTTGAGGAGCACAGACATATTTCTGTGATGATTATCAGAAGCATCTCTGATAACCCAGCTCTCTTTGGAGACTGCTGGGAAGGAAGCAAACAATAAACTTCCCAGATTTGGGGTGGCTTTATGGCTGTACTTCAAGCTCTGTTGGTTTTACAAACTTTTAAAAATAGAGTTTGAAAAATGTCAGCACAGAGGACTCTTTTCCATCTTGTCCCTCCACATCCCTCCCCACAAAGGGTAAAAAAACCTCTATGGAAAATGCTTGGTAAAAAACCTACAAACCTTCTGTAATCCTAAGACCAAAACTGAACTTGCCCAGGAGAATGTTCAGATAAAGGCTTTGGCCCCTTTTTTCTTGAGTAAAAGGGAGGAGGAATCCTTTGCTGCTGAACACCCCTGGCTTGGTGTTATCTTTGATTTTTATCATGGGAATTTCATTTTACAAGTACAAAGAATTGCCTTTTTTTCTCTCTCAGATTTCAGAAAAATATGGGCTTCCTGAAGAAAGCATTTATAAAGTCTACAAAAAATGCAAAAGAGGGTAAGCTAATCTCTCATCTGCTTTTGTGCTGTGCCTCCAAACCCCCATCCTCTCTGACATAGGCTCAACCAGCGGTTTAACAAGATAATAAAAGGTAAAGCCATGGCAGGCTATGCTATTTGGAGCATATAAAACTCTGATCTCTCTGGGCTTTAAAGATTTGGGATAATGCTTGTTTGTATTATATTTATTTGGAGGGTAAAGTCTCCCAAGGAAAGGAAGTTGGGTGAAGGAGGAATTGTTTGGGTAGTTTAATGGGTGATCCTTTGTGTCTCAGTCTAAAAGCCTGAGGTTATGGAGAATTTATCAAAGAGGGATCAATGTTTGCTTCTCCAAACCATCTCTGAAATGTCCCTGGCTCAGGGGGAGACTGTGCTGGCTAAATGGGAGTGTGGGCAGCCCTGGAGGAGGAGAGGGGGATGTGTCTGTTCCCAGCTGTGCCATCCCAGCCCCAGAGCGGGGAGGGCCACAGGGAACTTCACCCTGAGGTTGGGAGGTGATGGATCAGACCCCTCTGGGCACTGGTGGCCCTGGGGCAGCTGCAGGAAGAAAAGGCAGGTCCCACCTGAGCCTCTGGTCAGGTGTCCCTTTCAGGGGGTGACAGGTGAGGTTTGCAGTAAATGTTAAATGGCTTCTCATGTTCTTTGGACGTGGTGTTTGTTAGGGACTGATCCCTGTGGATCTCCCCTCTGGCTCACAGGAAATGGTGGGAGTTTGCATGGGCTGAGGAGCTGCTGAGTGTCCCCTGCACGACACTGCTCTCCTTTTGGAGCCAAGTGCTGCTTTCAGAGATGTTTTCTGGACTGGGAACCTCCTCCTGTGCTGTCCGCAGCTCTGGCAGTGAGTTCTGCCTTCAGCTGATGGAACAGGCAGGATTCATAAACTGCCAGGCTTATTTTCACAGTGCCCAGAGTAGAGCCCTTCCTGCAAAGAGAGACAGAGATACCATCGGACTGGGGCAGCAGCAGCGACTGCCTGGGAGATGAACTCATTGTTGTTGCTGGCTCAGGCCCAGCGCTGGGCACGGGGAGGGGCAGAGACACAAGGCTGAGGTTGGGCAGCTCTGCTGCTCTCACCTGCGCGCCCAGAGGGGTTCTGTGTGACAACAGGGACCGGCGTCCCCGGGGTCCTGGGGTTACCCCAAAGCTCTGCTTCTGCATTTCCTTCCTGGTGACCGTGGCATGAGAAGGTCCCAAAGCTCCTGGGTGGGATCTTCCAATGTCTTTGGTGTCACCATAACTCGATCCTGTGGGACTGGGCTGGTTCTCTTCATGGGGCAGAGCTGAGGGGAGGCTTGGGGGCAGCTGTGAGGTGGGAGGGGAGACGCTGTGGCTGCTCCTCCACACTGGGACATGTCACTGGACTGGGAGGCTGAGCCACCTCAGCTCTAAATGCACAACCAAGCAACCTTTCCCCTTTTAGGAGGGGTTTTTGATATGATCCTGATTTTAGGATGAGGGGTGGGCCACAGTGAGGTGTCTCAATTTGTCAAAATGTCCTTCCACCTGTCCCTGAGCTCAGGGCCCTTGGTTGTATGAGATGCTGCTCCTCCAGTAGCCCCAGAAACTGAAATTTTGTCCCCAGAGAAGAAAACCTGCACTGGTGGAAGAGAGGGGCTGTCCCTGCTCCTGCAGGCAGAGGGGCCTCAAGTCTGGCCTTGAAGGACAGGGGTGGTCACTTTGCTATTCCAGCTCCAGGACAGAGCCTGAACTCAGGTGTGTCAGCTGGGGCCAGAGATCCCAGCCCTGAGGAGTTTGTAGCTGGACCAGGAAACGGCAACACTTTGGGGAGAGGCCACCTTGGCTTTGTTTTGCTTTGCTTTGGTTTGTTCCTTGATCTGATACGTAGTGAATGTTGTTTGATAATGACGGGAGGGAAGACAGATGTCCTTCCAGCTCTTCCCGAAAATGGAGGAGCAAAGAGGTGTCTAATGAAGAGAAAAGGCCACGCCTGGAAATTAGTTTACATAAATAATTTTGACACCTGGTTTAATGAAAGCTAGACGTGACCAGTGCCAGAAGTTACTGCTGAAGCATGAGGGAGACACCAGATTCCTCCAGTGTGGTACATGGCAGGGTCAGGCCCTGTTTCCTGCTCTCCCAGATTTAATTTTCAATAATTTTATCCTATTGCTCCACCCTAAATAATCATTTCTTGGTAATTACAGCTTGAGGGGCAGATCTTCATCTGGTGGGAAGTAGTGGAGCTCAGTGGTCCTGCCTGGCCTGGTGGGTGAGGTCCTACCCCGGCCAAGGGCCTGCCCAGGGTGAGGAGGTGACCCCGGGCCAGGGTGACTCAGGAGCAAGAACAAGCAATTTCATATCTTGGTGAGGGTTGGCCCAGAAAAACAATACAGGGCTCCGATTCCCAGTCAGTGCTCCCTGGAATCATTTGTGGTTGGGAACTCAGATGGAAGCAGAGGAGCAAGAGGCACAGGTGACTCCTCTGGCTTCCTGCACTGACAAAGCCAGAGATAAAGGGAGCAGCTCTGCGGCTGCAAAGCTTTGTGTGACATCCACCCTTGGGTACCCAGGGAGACTCTCTGGGGCACCTGTTGGAGCCACACCTGGGCTTGGTGACCTGGTGGACAGCCCCACGGCTGGGAAGCAGCCCCTGCATGGATCAGCCCCTGTGTCCCAGCCTCCCCCTGCCCTGGGTGGGCTGCACTCCCCGACTGTGCCCTGACAGTTCCCAGCCTTGGCAAATGTTCTGGGCACCCTGAAAGGCAGCCCCGAGCCCTGGGCACCGCTGGCACCTCACCCCTGGGAGCTGGGCTGTGAGGAGCCTGCCCTACCCCCCGAGGTGTTCCTGAGGGGGCATCAGGGCCTGTGTTTGTGCTTGTTGAGCTGCTAGATTTGTCAGAGGCTCAGCTTTTCTTGGTTTTAATCTTGGCTTGAGGAGTGTTGCACAATTAACGCTCTTGCCCCATTAATGACCCCAGCAGGAACCTGGAGGGGTTGTTCTTCCTGCAAAGAAAGAGAATTTGTTCTTTGTTTCCTCTGCATTTCACAGTGATTTATGGGAACACTGTGGGGTGATGCCAAGCTGCCCCTTCCCGTTACAGGAACGGGGGGCTCTTGCCTGGCACAGAGCCACAGCCTGGGGGTTAAATCTGCCCTTGAAGTGTTTCCTTTTCCCTGTGTCTCCTGGAATTGGTTCCAGGTTGAGGCAGCTGGTCTGTAGCAGGGCTGGGATCCCTGGAGCTCAGACAGGGATTTTCCTGCAGAAAGGGCTGCCAGGCAGCACTCAGGACATGGGAAGCTGTTCTGGAAAGACAAAGGCTATTCCAGGCCACTTCCATGTGCTCCCAAAGCAGCCTCAGCTCCTTCAGAGAAGGGAACCCCTGGAAGCCCCAGGTGGGAATGGAGGAGGAAGCAGTTCTGTTCCGAATTCACACCCTTATAATCCAGGGAGATCTGCCTGTGGAGCCAGTGCTGGGCTGAGGCATGTCAGGGACAATTGTGAAAAGCTCAGCAGGATCTTCCCCTGTGTTGTGCTGTGGCTTTAATTAATTAGTTAATTAATTAATGAACGTGGCTGAGCTCCTCACACTGGGTAAAGTGGACCTGCTTTCGATGTGCTGCGTCTGACAGCCGCTCTCCCTCTCCTGTAGGATCCTGGTGAACATGGACAACAACATCATCCAGCACTACAGCAACCACATGGCCTTTCTCCTGGACGTGGTGGAAGCAGAGAACAAGTTCCAGATCATCCTCAAGGAGCTCTAAGGAGCCACGGGCAGCACTTCCTGGGACTTCTCTCAAAGCCTCCAGAACTCGGCCTCATGCCCCCACTTGTTGCCTTGGGGTGAACCCACCGTGGCCGGGGAGGCCTCGGGGCCACAAACTGCTGCGCCATCAGCAATCGCTGTGAACCTGGAGCTTGGCTCTGATGAGTTGATTATTATTTTTTATTCTATTTTATTCTATTCCCTTCTGGCATTGGGCCTGACCTGCTGTTTCAGAGCTGGGAACACGAAGTGACACAAAACAGGCCTGGGCAGAGACCAGAGCTGGTGGCCTTGGCTGTGACTGACCCCACCCCAGGCCTTGGGTTCCTCCTGAACCACAGACCCTTCAGACCATTTCCAGGTCTGAGCTTCCCTCTGTCACAGAGACTCTCACAGGTGCATTTGCAGCTCCCTGTTGAACGGACACTGCCTGCTCCCACCCCCACCCTGCCACCTCTCTGACTGTAAATACCACAAAGGCCTCCATAGCCCTTGTTTATACATTTCCGATGTATTGTTCCTTTTATATTTTATATATGTATAAATATGCATTGTTTTATATTGGACTCAGTATGGTGACACACAGAGCATTTCAAACACAGGCTGCTTCACATTTCTCCGTGAACAACTTTTGTAACTGTGTTGTTGGTTTTGTTGTTTTGAATATTCTGTAGTAATAAAGGCTCAAAGATGGAAAATGAGCTGTTTCCCCAGCTCTGGAGTCAGAGTTGGGATGGGCTGGGCAGGAGCCAGGCCTGGGACTCGAGGAGGGATTTGCTGTGATCCTCCTCCTGTCCTGCAGGGGCTGTTCAAACTCCTCACACCTGCACCTCTCAATCCACCCCTGCCAAAACTCTGCAAGGATTCCCACTTAGGCAACCAAGGGGAGCCCTGTATTTTCTAATTAATCCTCTGACCAATGGAAACTGGGGCCTTTCCTCCTCCCTCACCTTCATCCTCTGCTTTTCCTGCCCAAGTTAAAGACGCACCTGAGTCCCGTGACTGGGGAAGAGAGACCAGCTCTACTCCCACTGGGAAGGAAATGCAGCAGGTTGGTGAATTTTGTATTACTTAAGTGTTGGTAGAGGCCTCTAAGATGAAGCTCAGATAAGTTAAAGGCTTATCGACCTTTGGGATCTCTCCAGCACTCTGCGCTCCCTCATTTCATATCACAAACTCCTTCAGCAGGATTTCTTTGGTTCCCTGTTGGTTCTGAGGCTGTGCCTGCAGTAGAGTTTCAGCTCCAGTTCAAACCAGTCACGCCAGGAATCCCCCAGTGCTCAGTGTCACCAGGATCGGGCCCGGGGGGTGCCAGCCCCTGGGTGGGGACACGCAGGGTTGTGCTCCTGGCCCGGTGTCGCTCAGCCCTCGCAGCAAAGCCGAGCTGCTGCCGCGGTTGCACAAAGCGGAGCTCCCAAATACGCGAGTGCGTTCCTGGCTCCTGCCCCGAGCCCACCAGCTCCCTTTGAAGATCGAGATCCGAGCGATGGAGGGGATTCACCCCCAGCCACCAAAGGTCGTGTGAAAGTACAGAGAGTGGGGTTGTGCAAAGGGCTCTGCTGCCACGGGAGCTGGTTCGTGCTGACGCTGGGCAGGAGCAGCGGGAGGTGGACCGGGGGTGTCCGGGCACACACCCTGCAGGGCTGGACACGTGCCCTGCACAGGATCTGCCCCTGCCCCTCTCCCTTATTCCCACCCTGCTGAGGATGCCTCCCCTCCAGGGTAACACACCCCATGGGCACAGTCAACCCACAGCACTGGTGTGCAGATGGAAACACCGAGGAGGCATTTTTGCACTGCCCATTAGTTGTATTAATTATTCCACATCTACAAAACTGGCAGCTTTCAAGCCCCCTTTAGCTAATGGTCATTTTCCAGTTCACAGAACCAAGTACCGCTAATTAGCTGCTGGGCTATCAGTGAGCCAGCCCTTTCAGGTTGAGAATGGCACTGCTCAGTGTACTGTGCAGGGCTTGGGGAAATCCTGATGGAGGAATCCTTCTGGCATCCCAGTCCTGCTGCTCAGGTTGGGAGCCACCTCCTCCCGCAGCTGTGGAAGAAGGAATATCTCAGAGTGCTCCTGGTGAATTAAGTGCCCACAAAGAGAGAGATGCATCAGAAAGAGAAGCAGCAGCACGAGACCGAGTTGTGCAAGAGCCCTGGTATCCCCAGCACTGGGTGGAGGGCTCTGCACTTACTTCTGCAAACAACACCCAGTTTCTGTGTCTTTGTGCTTATTCATTCCTTGCCTCATCAGCCACCAGCTGGGGAGCTTGCTGTGTGGTGGCTCTCCAGGGCTGTAAGTCGAAAAGCAGCATCCTGTGTTTTGCTGGGACACCCACAGGCCGTGCCCAGAGGTGCCCCAGTGCTGTGCTGGGTATGGGAGCAGGGGATTAAAGACAGGGAAATGCACCCCTGCCTGCAGTTTGCAGTGTGGAGACCTTTCCTACAGCTGGCAAGGGCTCCCCCTGCTCTGCTCCCTCACCTATTTCCCCAGGTGGTGCCTTGGGTTTATATAACTTCATTTCTGATGGGTGAGATGGGCACTAGAACCCCCAGCCTGTGTGATGTCCTGCTCTTGCCAGGCCACGGAATTAGAGTTCAGGGCTCACACTCAGTGTGCACAGACTTTTGGGTTTCACTTCAGTAAGTCAAGGGCTGTCCTGGTTGTAGGTCTGACTGTGACTCCAGTGCAAGGTGTTCCCTGGAGTCCTGACAGCAAGGCAGTGATAGTTGAGTGACTCCAGCTGGGAGTCCCTCCCATTCTCTCCCACTGCCTGGCACAGGAGAGGGAACAGCTCTAACCCAGCAGGTGGGTCTGGAGTGTTTGTGAACTTTCTGATAACACACTGGGGATCTTCTCCCCTCATATTTAATTTGCCCTTTCCTCCAGCCCTCTGTCCTTATCAAATGCCTCTTGGCATTGCTTCCCTCCCAGCCTGCAGCTTCCCACTCTTTTACCAACCCCTGTTACAAGTGCTGAGAGATGTAGTAAAGATACACCTGTTGGGTAAGGAGAGCCCTGAGCTTTCTCATGGGCTCATTTTTTTCCATGGTCAGGAATTTATTGTTGATCTTAATCTTAGGCCAGGCAATGTCACTGTGTGGTGACAATAAATGTTCTTGAACAATCTGCTGATGGATTTATTTGTCTTCTCATGAGGATTCCAAGGGGCAGGAGGGCTTGGGAGAAGGGGGTTTCTGTGCATGCCTTTTCATCTCTTTGAAACAGTCAGTGATAGGATGGAATACATGGGAATGGCAGCTCTGGCTCAAAGGAATCACTTGAGACTTTTACAGGCCTCTCTCCAGCTCCAATTCCCAACCTCAGGAGGGGCTCCGGAAATGCCCAGGTTTCACCCTGGATCCTTGGCATCCATCACTGAACGTGAGAGAGGAAAGGGAACCACTGTGACAGGACCGTGTGGGGAAGTTGCTGCTGGATTTAAAAGTGCTGTCCTGGCAGAACTGATTTCCAGGGATACTGATAAGGCGACACTAAACTCTGTCCTGAGCACGGGAACAAATGGATCATTAGCAATTTCAAAGAATCAGACAGGAGGAGAAAGCACATGTGGTGTAAGCTATGAGATAAGCTCTGTGCCCTCACACCCCAGGTCTCAAACCTCAGCAGGCACTGGGCCAGGAGCAGGTGGCGTTTGGAGCTTGGCACATTATGCACTAATGTGGCTTCTCCTGGAGCTACTGACACTGACACTGAGTCGTGGGGTGTTCCAGGGATTCCTTACGGCTACTCCAAACTGCCAGGGTGGTTTCCAAATGGTTGTCTCAGCAAAGCTTCAAAAGGACCTTCCCAGAGCTCATGAAAGGGGCACTCACCAGTGTCCTGTGACACCGAAGTCCAGCATGCCTTAAGGAGCTCTGAGGGAGCTGGGTTTGTGTGTGAAGGTCTCTGCACCACAGAGGATCAGAACCAAAATCACCAGCAACTCTGTGTCTGCCCCAGACACAAAGGCTGCATTTACAGACACCGAGAATTTGAAGTGGCAGAAAGTGTGTCTGTGTAACTGCCAAGTCCAGAATTCCCCCTCAGCTCTGAACGTCTGAGTATGTTCAAAGCACCAACTGAGCACAGAATTTGAGGCCCTGAACTAATGAACTGGGCTGGAGGTGCCAGGAGTCCCTCGGGAGGAGGTCACACCAGGTGGGAATTGCTGTCCTTACAGAGGAGGAATCTGTGGTGCCAAACGTTGGGCGAGTTACCCAAAACCACAGAACAGGTCATGGTGAAATGGGACAAAGGGAAGGGTCCTTCAGATTCCCAAGATAAAGCTTCACCTCTTGGAATGTGATCTGGGACTTAAAGCTTATTACTGCTGGCTGCTGAAATTGGCTTTTCTAATGGGGCTGTGGTGAGAGAAAACAGCTGATGGTCGAGGCTCATCTGGTGATGGAAGTGGGAGAGTCCAGGTCAAGCACAGGAGAGGGGAGGGAGCAAAAAACAACCATTACAGATTCAAACAAAAAACATGATGCTTTTTTCCCCGGTATTTTTTTCCTTGTTTCCTGTGGTAAACTGGGGAAATGCCCACAAGAGCTGTGATATTTAACTGCCTTTGTTTTAACACAGGATATGGTCCCAGAGCTGACTTTGAGGACAACTTGGGACACTGTTTTCTTGCTCTCAGTAATTTTTTTCCTCACAAATTTGTCAATTTTCATCTGTCACTGCCTCAAAAGCAGAACCTCCAGTGACTACACAGAAGTTCCTTTTTGCTGAGTGAGAGCAGTGCCCATGAAAATTGCAGGATCTGTCCACTTCTCAGATGTCTCTTTGTCTGTAGTCATAAATTATCAGCCACTGCCATCTTTTAAATAGATAGTTTCCTGTTCTGCCTCTTGTAGGTTAGATATTATCTGCTCCAGTAAATCATGAGTCAGTGATTAATTCAAGAAGGCCGTTCCCAGAAGCAAATTCTTACAATGTTAAAATTAATATGATGCGAAGCCATTATACTGTGATATAGAAAATAATTATGGCCTGCAAACCAGTGTAATCAACTGAGAACATGCTGGGGCAGGTGCTCAGCCAGAGTGAGTCATTACAAAAAGTTCACAGTCTCAGTGCATGGGCTGTGTGAGCAAACAGGATTATCCCCTGTCAGCTGAGCCTGGTACCTCAGTGAGTGCTCTTTGCACACCCACATTGTGAGGTAAGACACCTTTGCTGATGTTTCAACTGTATCAAATGACTATAAAAGCAGGAATTGCTTCAAGAACATGCATGCAGCCAGTTAAGATGTCTCAGCTGATGAGTGGCAGCTTATTAAGCTTATTAAATTGTGTCTTCATTCTGTCTTAACCAGCTCTGCAAAGTCATCAAACACTGGAGAGTGAAGAGGCTGTCTCAGCACAGGGAGGTGTCTGCACCAAGAGCAGTTTGAAAGGGAATGGCTGCAGTGCAGACATGCTGTGCAGAGGGACAAAGCTCTCCCTAAAACAACACAACAGCCCAAAGCAGTGACAGCTCCAGCAGACACGGCTGGAGGGACGGAGCAGTCCCTGGGCAGTGTGTGTGTCATCACAGACTGGTAGCAGCTGACAGCACTCGTGTTTTGGTACAGACAGCTCTGGCACTGAGAACACCCAGAATTCCTGTGGCTCAGAGCTCCCAGCACCGGGGCAGCCTGGCCCCCACCAAGGGTGGGAGCAGCAGGCACACAACAGTCAGTGACTTGCTCAAGGGTGAATCAGCAGGACTTGAGGAACTGAACGTGAAGGCAGGGCCTCAGCTGGTAGGACCTGGCACAGCTCCTGCCAGTGCCAGCAGGTGTGCACAGGGCTGGTTCCACCCGAGGGTGAGCCTCAAACCCAGAACCTGAGGAAGGTGTGATATCCACCTGTCTCCAGCCCCCCTGTAACCCACCCCGGCAGGACAAAGATCCCACACTGACCATCAGGGCCAAGGGGTGGCTCCTGTCCCCAGCACATCCCTGCTCCTCATCCCCCATGGACAAAGACTAAGCAATTCTTTAGGAATAGTTCTGAAAACTGAGATGCTGGAGCACAGCAATGGTCCATACAGCCCTTACATGTCCACACGTATATAAACAGTTGTTTAACTTTCCTTACTGGCCCTTATGGCTGTGAGTTCCACAAATGAACTACTATTAATTAGTATTTTATTTCTGTATCTGTTGCTTCCCACCGCTTTCATGGTAAATTACCATCCCAGTTTACAAATGGAGAATGAATATTGTTTGTACAATTACTTCCTCCTTTCAAGTTTAAATTTACTGGGGTTTAAGTTTATGCTGATATCCCTTTGGTTTATATGGTGTGGGAAAAGCTAATTAATTCACATTTCTTAATTATCTCACATATGTCTTATTTACCTTCTCTCTAAATTAAAGATCTTCAGTGTTTTCAGTCTTTACAGGGACTCTAATGTCTCTTATTTCTAAATTAAGTCTATTTCTGCCTTTCAGAGTTAGAGTGGCCAGAACTAAACACAACATTCCAGCTGAAGATGTACCAGCACCATCAGTGAAGGTATTACTGCATTGCCTGTATTGTTTTCCAAGTCACATGAATTTTAGGCTTTGATTTTAATTGTGCATTAAGGTAAGTGTCTTCATAATTTCAAAATTATAATCCTTTAATGCAAGTCTCCTGTTGTATGGAAAGCTGGATATTTCTGGGTATGAAGAAGATCAAATTTCTCTCTGTTTACAGGGCAATTTGTAAAGGCTGGGAGCCACAGCAGACCTAAAATCTCACTGCAACATCTGAGTTGGGCCTAATTAATTCAGCATGTGGGTAGAAAGCATTATTTGCAGTACCACACCTTTCCTGCCTCTCTTCTCTTCCTGGGCTTTTCAAAAAGAGGACTGGGCAGGATTCTATTTATAGAGCCAAATAAACCCCAGCCTGTCTCTGTCGTACGTGATACCTCCAGCTTTTCAGATCTGGTCCCATGAAGTGCTGAATGCCCTTGGCAGCCTGTCCTACTCCTGCCGATCCCAGAAAAAAAGGTGGGACTTGGAAGGTCTGGGATCAGACAAGATGAAAGAAGCATCTTTGTACTAACACAAATGTGAAATTATTCCAGTGTGGAGGGTGGGAAGAACTGATGTTCCTGATCTTTAAGAGTATTCAAGCATTGTGTGAACTTTGTTAATTGTCTTGTCTGCCAGTTAGCAATGGAAAGCATTCTGGTAGGGACCTAGTTCCTGTTCTGATGACTTGAGAGTTGGATGTTGACAGTGATCAGATGCCCCCTCCCCAAAAGAGCTCGTAACAGTGAGGGAGGGACTGCAGAAGAGGCAGTGCAGCTGAGAGGAGAAATACAGTAGTCTGGGCATCATTCCACTCATGCAGAGACAGGAGGCTGGATGAAGGGATTTCACTGTGGGGAAGGCTTGGCAGGATCAACCAGGTTCAAAGTGGGAAAATGGGAGCCTGCAGAGGATGAGCAAGGGGTTGATTACAAGCACCATCCAGGCAGGACCTGTGCTGGTGGCCTCAGCAGCAGCAACTCTGGAATGCCTTAACTGCCCTTAAGAAACAACCAGGAATGGCAGGGAGAGGAATGGAGGCTCCTGCTCTGCTTGGCCTTGCAAAACTCTGGAGAGCAGAGGAGCTGGGAGTGGGCAGGCAGTGCTGCCTGCTGGAGAAGGTGCTGATTTGTAGTGACATCATGGGCAAATCACTTCCCAGGCTGTTTTCCTGAGCTGTTCCTGCTGCATGCATGGACAAGTGTAATTGTGCTAAAAATAATAAACCCCAAATATGTGCCACCTCCATGAAAACTGGAAGTGCTTTGCAAGGAATCAGATCCAAGGAATCAGTCTCCATTTGTCATGTGCACACAGAATTCCTGTGGATTCAGCCTTTCTCATAAAAATGCCACTTATCAGGCAGATAGACAAAAATAATCCTTTTCACTAATTTTTCTTTGTAGGAAAATGGTTCAGCACAGCCCAAAGCTTGAGGTGTGTGATACACGTGGGAATCTCTGCAGAGCTGCTCTGCCTTGTGCTGTGTTTCTCTGGAGCACATGTGACACTCCCAGCATGCCAGACGGACAGGAGGAGATTTCTGGATGTGGTCTGAGGGCTCATCCACACGGTGCAGGATCCTGAGCCAGCTGTTCCTTACCAACCCCTTGAGGCAGAGCAGCCCCTGCCCTGGTGTGGGCTCCCACCTCCATGAGGCCCTGCCACGTGCCTGAGGTTCTCCACTCTGTGCACCCTGGACAGGAGGGTTGTGCTGAGGGAAGCAAGACCAGCCCAGTTTGCTGGGACTGACTATTATAATTGCAGCAGGTTTCCAAAGCAGCTGATAAAAAACTGCATCTGCAAGCTCCATTCCCTGGGGTTGCCAGGGTTGGCAGCTCCTACTGACCCACACACTGAGGCTGGGATGCAGTTCCATGCCCAGCCCTGTCCCACAAGGGCCTGGATTGGCACCTCCCAGGACAGCACGTGTCAGGGAGGCAGCCACAGAGCCCTTCTCCCATCCAGCTCTGGGTTTGGCACGTCCATCACCACCTCAGTGCTGCCAAAAGTAATTGCAGATTAGACAACTACACACTCTTGGAGATTTTACCTCTTGCTAAAGTGGCTGCACCTCCAAGTGACCTCAGAATCCTTGGAACTGTACTTTGGTAACACAAGGACCACTGTGCTGTGGGGTAAATCCACCAGAAACAGCTCCCTCCAGTGTCCTGGCACCTGCAGGGATGTGTGAAAACAGTGCCAAACTGGCAGAGGTACAAAAGTGGGTCAGCTCCCCTGTTGGGTGTTCTAAGTCATGCAGTGAGAAGCAAATAAGCTCCTTACAGTGCCAAAATTACAAGCGGTGGACTCCATGTCCTGCCATTTATCCCTGACTACCCCACTCAAGGAATGTGCTCCAGAATGGCCTGTGCTGAAAGGACACAAATGCTCCCGGTGGAGGGAACTAAGTCAGAAGCCCCCAAGAGTTCTGGTGGTAATGGATTCAAGGCTTGCCCTCCCCAGCCTGCTGCAGGAACTCTTCTCTAGGGATAAAGCCTATGAAGGAACCAGCCAAGCCCTCGTGTAGCCTGTGGTTTGGCTTCCTGCCCGCTCTGCCCTTCCAGCAGGGAACTCTCAAAGGGAAGGGAGTGCTTTGTGAAGCTGCTTCCAGACTCTGCCTCCTCTCCTTTAGTCACAGCTCAGCACCAGGTCATCTGGAGCTGCTGGAAGCTGACCAGGCAGACTGACGGCGCCTGCAGAAGGGATTGAAGCAACTTCTGCCCCTTGATCATTTTCCCTCATCTTTTGTCCTTTCTGTCCTTGATTGCTGTTATTCCATCCTGAGATAATACACTCCTGATATCATTGAGATGGGAGAGACAAGCAGGGAGATGAGATCAAAGAAAGGAGAAGAAAGAGAAGATGCCAAAGGCAGAAGAAGAAAGAGGAAAGATGTCAAATACTTCCTTGATTTACCTGCTTTACATACCTGGTACAAAGTGTCAGAAATTGTTAATGTACATAATTTTTGGAGTTCTGGGGTTGCCACGTAGTCACCAGACAGCAGGAGGCTGTGGAAGCGCATCCTCCTTCCACCAGCTGAGGAAGTGGCTTGACAGGTGGATCCAGAAAGCCCAGGAGGGCCGTGGCACCTGCGAGTCTTGGATGGAGTTGAAAAGAGACCCGGCTGAGAGCAGGCAGAGGAATCACAGGGGTTGGAAAGTGTCTTTTTGCTTCCCTCTGCTGGTCACACAGAGCTGTACCGACACCGCTGGCTTTGTGCTCCTGGAGAAAACGCAACGTGTGTGTTTGTGTTTGTCTGTGTGTCCTGGAGAGCTCCAAAACATGGAAAATGGGCGCAGGGCCAGAGCTGGGGGGTGGGTGGGAGGTGGGGACACAGCACAAATGAGGTGCTCTCTGTGCAGTCATTTCAAGGTTTAAACCCATGTTATTGAATTACCATTTTTCTCATCCTGCTATCAGCTGTGATTACAAAGATAATTTAATGGCCTTGATCTAAACTTAGTTGCTATTCTTGTTACAAACCAGCATCATTATCGGTGGCAAAACAACTCAAAACAGAGGCATAAACTTCAAACGTTTTTGTTACTCACTTGGTTATACTGAGGTCTCTTTGACTGAGACTTAAATCCCTCTTTTTTCCTAGTTTGAGACCACTTTTCTATGGTGAAGGACTGGAGGAGTCTTGAAATCTAAAAGGAACTGCCAAGGATGACAACATTGTGAATATGGAGATACAGGAAAATGCAAATCCAGACCCAGCTTTCATTTTAAATGGGATGTGTAAGAGAAAGGCAAATGTGACATTAGTGCAGTGTTCCAGGCAGGAAATCAGCAGCCGCTTCTGCATTTCATTTCCCTGACTTATTTAAGAAGCAAAGGGAAAACCAAAGCTGTTGAAAGCACTGCTGCTGCTGTGCTGGGGGCTGCTCAGTCACTGCTGCAGACTGGCCCCTTTTAGTGACCCAAGAATGTGAACAACTGCCCCTTCCCAGACCGAGGGGAGGTGCCCAACACCCCAGGCCCTGCTGAGCTGGCACAGCCCTGGAAGTGTCCAGGGTCAGGTTGGACGGGGCTTGGAGCAAGCTGGGATAGTGGAAGGTGTCCCTGCCCAGGGCAGGGGGTGGGACGAGAAGAGCCTTAAGGCCATTCCAACCCAAAGCGTTCCATGAGCTCAGGTCTCAGCTGCCCCGTGGCACCCTGACTGTCACTTTGCAGGCCTGGACTGCCCGGCCTTGGCTTGGCCTGTTGTGGGCTGCCAAGACGTGGGGGGATAGAAACTACTGAAGGTGTGCCAGCTGTCCGGTCCTGCAGAGACGCCGAGACAGAGCGCGCTCGCGCGAGGCCTGAGGCGACGTCTCAGCTGAGGGCCTGGGCGGCGACACCGGAAGTCGCCTCACGGCCCGGCCCCGGTGAGGCGGCGCATGGCGGGAGCGGCGGTACCTGAGCGGCTGGGGCGGCGAGGGCAGCAGCGGGAGCGCCCGTCGCGGTGCGGGGTGTGCGGTCTGCGTGCGTGCCCACGGTCGGTCCCCCCGGTATCCCCGCGGCGTGCCCGCGCATCCCCCGCGCGCGGCCGGCGCTGAGGGAGCGTGCACACGGTTGCCGTGACAACCGCCCCCCTCAGCTCTCCTCCAATCACTGCGCCCGTTACTTTGGCGCTGCGGCGGGCGCCCAATCACAGGCGAGCTCTCGGAGCGGCCGCGGCAGGTTTAAGGTGGCTCGGCGGGTGCGCTTCGCGCGTGCGCCTTAAGGGGGCTCTGACTGCGCCATCCGGGCCCGCCGCTGTCCCTGTCCCCAGAGTGGACGGGAGGGACGGACGGACCCCACTGGGGGAGGGCGGGGGCCGCGGCTGTCCCTGCGGGCCCGGGACGGGGAGGTCCCCCGGAGGGTCCCGCGGGGCCGCCCCGCCCCAACCGAGCGGCGTAACGCCGCTCCTTCCGCCCTGCCCTTCGAAGCTCTGCGCCCATTGGCTGGTTGGGACCCCGCC
>VWZG01011332.1:116262-153396 GCA_013396735.1 Grallaria varia
AACATGGAAAATGGGCGCAGGGCCAGAGCTGGGGGGTGGGTGGGAGGTGGGGACACAGCACAAATGAGGTGCTCTCTGTGCAGTCATTTCAAGGTTTAAACCCATGTTATTGAATTACCATTTTTCTCATCCTGCTATCAGCTGTGATTACAAAGATAATTTAATGGCCTTGATCTAAACTTAGTTGCTATTCTTGTTACAAACCAGCATCATTATCGGTGGCAAAACAACTCAAAACAGAGGCATAAACTTCAAACGTTTTTGTTACTCACTTGGTTATACTGAGGTCTCTTTGACTGAGACTTAAATCCCTCTTTTTTCCTAGTTTGAGACCACTTTTCTATGGTGAAGGACTGGAGGAGTCTTGAAATCTAAAAGGAACTGCCAAGGATGACAACATTGTGAATATGGAGATACAGGAAAATGCAAATCCAGACCCAGCTTTCATTTTAAATGGGATGTGTAAGAGAAAGGCAAATGTGACATTAGTGCAGTGTTCCAGGCAGGAAATCAGCAGCCGCTTCTGCATTTCATTTCCCTGACTTATTTAAGAAGCAAAGGGAAAACCAAAGCTGTTGAAAGCACTGCTGCTGCTGTGCTGGGGGCTGCTCAGTCACTGCTGCAGACTGGCCCCTTTTAGTGACCCAAGAATGTGAACAACTGCCCCTTCCCAGACCGAGGGGAGGTGCCCAACACCCCAGGCCCTGCTGAGCTGGCACAGCCCTGGAAGTGTCCAGGGTCAGGTTGGACGGGGCTTGGAGCAAGCTGGGATAGTGGAAGGTGTCCCTGCCCAGGGCAGGGGGTGGGACGAGAAGAGCCTTAAGGCCATTCCAACCCAAAGCGTTCCATGAGCTCAGGTCTCAGCTGCCCCGTGGCACCCTGACTGTCACTTTGCAGGCCTGGACTGCCCGGCCTTGGCTTGGCCTGTTGTGGGCTGCCAAGACGTGGGGGGATAGAAACTACTGAAGGTGTGCCAGCTGTCCGGTCCTGCAGAGACGCCGAGACAGAGCGCGCTCGCGCGAGGCCTGAGGCGACGTCTCAGCTGAGGGCCTGGGCGGCGACACCGGAAGTCGCCTCACGGCCCGGCCCCGGTGAGGCGGCGCATGGCGGGAGCGGCGGTACCTGAGCGGCTGGGGCGGCGAGGGCAGCAGCGGGAGCGCCCGTCGCGGTGCGGGGTGTGCGGTCTGCGTGCGTGCCCACGGTCGGTCCCCCCGGTATCCCCGCGGCGTGCCCGCGCATCCCCCGCGCGCGGCCGGCGCTGAGGGAGCGTGCACACGGTTGCCGTGACAACCGCCCCCCTCAGCTCTCCTCCAATCACTGCGCCCGTTACTTTGGCGCTGCGGCGGGCGCCCAATCACAGGCGAGCTCTCGGAGCGGCCGCGGCAGGTTTAAGGTGGCTCGGCGGGTGCGCTTCGCGCGTGCGCCTTAAGGGGGCTCTGACTGCGCCATCCGGGCCCGCCGCTGTCCCTGTCCCCAGAGTGGACGGGAGGGACGNAATGGCAGGGCCGGGCCCGCCCGCCCGCGGCGAGCGCCGGACACGGAGGTGGGGCCGGGTCGAGAGCGGGGGCAGGTGAGGGACGGGGGGACTGGGGGGGGCACTGGGGACCTGTCAGGGTGGGCTCTTCACCCCCCGGGACCCCGCACCGGTGTCCCCCGAGCACGGGCAGGGCCGGGGCCGGGGCCCCCCGAGCAGCCCCTGCGGGAGCTCAGACAGGCCCCGTGTGGGGCTTTCCGGGCACCTCCGTGGGTTCGGCCCCGGGGGATTTGGGCTCCCGGGGATTGGGGCCCCCAGGAGTTGGGGCTCCCGGGGATTTGGGCTCCCGGGGGTTGGGGCTCCCGGGGGTCGGGGCTCCCTGCCCTGCCCCGCCGTGCCCTCTGCCGGCCCCGGGCGCGGCGCTGCATCCGCAGCACGTGGGGCTGGGCTGAGCGGGGAGCGCTGCCCTGCCAGCCCCGGGGCACGGGCAGGAGGGCCGGGAACAGCAGCTCTTTCAGGACTTCAGAGACCTTGTGTGCTGTTAAATGCCAGCGGAGTGTGTCACCCCCGCGGCCCAGCCAGCTCGGAGCTCTTGTAATGCGAACTCTGGGCGAGTTTCTGTCCAGGTTTGAAAGAAGACATTTAAAATCTACTTTCCCTGCTGGTGTGTACAGCTGGGAGTTTGATTCCAGGGGGTTTTCCGTGGCCTGACCCTCAGCAGGATTTCATTGCAGGTTTTGCACCGCTGATTGAATTGGACCTAATTCTTTTTTCTTATTCTTTTTTTCCATAGTGTCACCTTGGAAGAATATAACCCTGCTGCCCTACTCACTGGCTGGAAATAGTGGCTCCTCTGCCCTTCTGCCTGCAGTGCTGCTCTCCCAGGGTGGGCTAGGGGGCAAGGAAGGCACTGCTGGGCTGCAGAGAATTTGTGCTCCACTCAACTGATTGTTGCTCAGCCAAGGAAACAGTATGGATGGGAAGGAGAGGCACCAGAAGTTGGTTCCAGGAAGGTCCATGTTGCTTCTTTAAAGAGAAGTTCCAGCATCCAAGAGGCTGAAAAGCAAACACTCCAAAAGCCCAAGATGGAAGGAGGGAACAATCCCAGCCTGCAGCTGCAGCAGCTCCCGTTGGCCACAGTGCCCGTGTCGGTGCAGCCACACACCGAGCCCTTCTCCTACAAGGTCAGCCCTGACTGAGGGTTGAGGTGATAATGCTGCTCTGTGTGGGTTATTTTGTGCAGAACGTGCTCTTGTATTCAGCCGTTCCTGGAGGCCTTGGGGTGTTACATGCTGTGTGCAGTGAGAGAAAGAAAGAGGAATTCTGTGTCTGCAGAGCAGACAAAGCGAGGGAAGGGCTGGCAGTTAAAGGATGTGGATGTCTGAAGGTGCTGAAGTGCAGTAAATTCTGCCAGGTTGTTCTGGTTTGCTGTGTGTCCAAGTGCTTGACTTTCAGGTGGGTGAGCCTGCAGCTGGGATGGGATGTGTTGCTGTAGTCCCTCCTTGTTCTCCAGCTGGGTACAGGGCTGTTCCCATCTCCATTTCCTCTGCATCTCTGATTCTGAAGGTGCTCAGAAACTCTCAGCAAGAAGGGCTTTTTTCCCCTGGAAAAAGTACTCTGAGTCCACAGTCCTGGGTCTGTGCAGAAGGTGACCCAGTGGCTGTCACAGCCTGGAAAACTGTGGCCACACAGTGACAGCCTCGTGCCAGATTCACTGGCTGGGGTGGGAACTTCTCTCAGGTGGTTTTGGATGAAGCTCTTTGGGTCAATCTTATTTTCATACATCCTGATAAGGAGAGTTTTGTTCCACTTGAGATCTGAAAGTTCTTGTTTTACTGTGTGTGAGAAGATCAGCATTGGTACATTTACTGAGAGAGAGGGATGTGAATGTGAGCTGGGTTATCCCAAGTCAATCCAAGGGAGGACTGCACTGTATTTTGGAGTCCAGCACTGAATGAGCATTGCTAAAGACATCTAATGAGCTTTAGGCAGTTGTTGGGAGCACAAAAATGCTAAAAGGCCTGTTTTAGCCTCAGGCTCTTCACTCCTACTCTACATTTCCTTTGTGACTCAATCTGCTTTACATCCTGTTTTATTTCAAATTCCATCTTTATAGACTGTGGGAATTATTGCTGAGCTGGGAATGCCAGTGCAGGAGTTGGGTGTTTGCTGGGAGCTTTTACCAGCTGCCTGTAACTTTTGGAATAACTGGTTCATATAAAAAGCAGCATAAAATCTGTGACAATTGAACTCCTCATCAGATGGACTGAATTACTGAGTGAACCAGCTGCTGTTACCAGTGGAGAAGAGCAAAATAGTTTGAAAGCAGAGATTCTTGATCCACAGTGTGGAATTCCAGGACAATAAACATCCTCATGAAAGGAGTTTGTCAAAGGGAATGAGTGACAGGCGTTTTGTTTGGCTTTATCTCCCTCCCCTCTGAGAAACTGCAGACTAATTGTAGTCTCTTGGAGAAAGTGGCTGTTGAGGGTTATCTTTCACTGAGTTCACAGCTTTGGAACACAGCCACAGAACTTATCTGAATTGCCCCAGATCAGGAGAAAGGCAGGGAGATAAACAGATTTTATTGACAGGTGGGTGTTGGACTAGATGACCTCTATTCTATGATTCAGGAACAGTTTTAAAACTCTTTCTTCCAGTATGCAAAAAGTTCCAAATTCCTTGGCTAAACTGAGTATCTGTGTGTTTCCTTTGTTTTTACAGGAGAACTTGATTGGGGCATTACTAGCTATTTTTGGGCACCTTGTCAGCAGTATTGCCCTCAACCTCCAGGTGAGTATCCTGAAGCAAATACTCATCCTGCACCAAAACCATCAAGCACCACAAACCTGCTTTGCTTTTGTTTCCTGTTCCAGAAATACAGCCACATCCGGCTGGCAGGCTCCAAAGACCCCCGAGCCTACTTCAAAACCAAGACCTGGTGGTGTGGGTTCCTCCTGCTGGTGCTGGGAGAGCTGGGAGTGTTTTCCTCCTACGCCTTTGCTCCTCTCTCCCTGATTGTGCCACTCAGTGCAGTGTCTGTTATAGGTAAGGAGGAATCTTGAGTGAGTTCCAGTGTGAGATTCCTGGTTGATCCATAACTCACTGTTTCTCTTTTTTTTTTTTTTTTTTATAGCTAGTGCAATCATAGGAATTATATTTATTAAAGAAAAATGGAAGCCCAAGGAATTTTTGAGTAAGTTCTACAATTTCTTTTCATTTTTCCTCTTTGATTACAAGCATTCAACACACATACATGGCCTCTTGAGAATTATATTTGAATTATTTTATATTATTATTAGAGGGATGGCACGGTCTCCATTAGCCATGGTACATCTTGGAAGAAATGTGTCATCTCATCCACAGTTGGATAAAGATAGATTTATTTTTTTTCCAGACTTGTGCCAAATCACCTGAATCTCACAGCCCTCCCAGAAACACAAGGAGATGGGGTTTGTGGGCAGGGTTTGAGGATGGTGTCTCTGCAGGCTGAAGCTGCAGTCACACAGGCACAGGGGAACCAGCTGAGTCCCATGCACTTGGTGTTTGCAGCCCTGGGGCATTCACCCCTCCCTGTGCTAGGAAAGGGGCTGTGCCAGGCAGGAGAGGCCCCACACTCAGAATTGTAGCTCTGCTCATTTAGCAGATGGTACCTGGTACCAACTGTTTCTCCCAGCTGCCACCCCGCAGTGCCCGGGGTCTGGTGGCCCTGGTATTTGGGAGGTGGGGCACTGAGTCACCCTGAGGAACATGCAGATGCCACTGGCCGTGTGTGTGTGGTTCATTCCGTGCAGCCCTTAACTCTGTCCTCTTTCTGTCCCTGGCTGGAAGGGCGCTATGTGCTATCCTTCGTGGGCTGTGGTCTGGCAGTGGTTGGAACTTACCTACTGGTGACCTTTGGGCCCAACAGTCATGAGAAGATGACAGCAGAGAACATCACCAGGCATTTAGTGAGCTGGCCCTTTCTCTTATACATGGTAAGATGGCCCAGGAAACATGGGGTGGTTTTCTCAATATGTCTCATCTGGGAGTTTCATTTCAAGCATTATTATTGTTCCTTATGGTTACTACCAACATTCCTTGTCCTCACTGATGAACCTCTGACAGTCTTTCTAGGAGTCAGACACTTGCACAACTTGGAACTCTCTCATTCCTTCTCTGAATTACTCTGTTAGGACTTAAAGGTCTTTAATTGAGAAGGTACTGTGTCTGCGTCTGGGCTTTTTTTGCACTGACTTTCTCTGGAGTCATTAATTTCTCATGAAAATCTCGTATAGCTGAGATAAGCTTGGCCATTGACTATGATGTGCTCCAGGGAACACTTACAGATCCTCATTACAGAGAGCAGGCTGAGATCTCTGATGGGAATATTCAGTCAGAATTACTTGATCTGCTCCTTTTCCATAATGTCAAAAGTGTCCCATGTTTCCTGTTCTGCAAGCAGGCACTGAATATCTCATTAACTGAATCTACAGTCATGCTAAGTTTAATCTATACTTGTGAGGGATCCCCATTTTCCTTTGATTTGCCCTATTGTGTAATTCCAATGTTTGACTGGCTCAGAATCCCATTTTACTGCCAACCCCATCTCATCTGCATTTTTAATATTCTCATTTCTGTCTCTTGTAGCTTGTAGAGATCATTGTTTTCTGCCTGCTACTGTATTTTTACAAGGAGAAAAATGCAAACTACATTGTAGTTATTCTTCTGCTGGTAGCTTTGCTGGGTAAGTTGATACAGAGTTGTCAGATCTTTAAACAGTAAACTACAGTAAAATGAGACATCTGTGGCATTTAGGGGATTATACTGATCCAGTTAATGCCATAAAGTGCACCAATCTGCTCCAGAAATGTTACTACAAACGTTGGGTGTCTTTGCAAATGGTCTTTGAACAATTAAGACTTATTTCCCACAAGGAGGAATAATCTGGAAAATCCAGAAAGTGCAAGTTATTTATTTAATTTTAATCTGTGCACACAAAGCATGGCATTCAGTGGATAAGGAGGGCTGAAAGAGAGGATTTGACCTCCAAGAGTCGTCTTGGCTCTGGGAAGATTTGCTGAGTGGGTAAAGAAATGAGAAATCCTCTGCCCTGCCAGTGTGTCCCAGGTGAAATCAAGAGAGTCTCTGGGTAGAGGGTCAAATCTATGCCCAAAGTCTACAGTGGGATCCTGCAGGGACTTTGGACAGGGCAGGATTTCTCTTGTACCTTTCTCCAAGTTAATCTGGTTTTGTTTTTAAAGAAACTGTAATCAAACTTCAAAAAGGGTGAATAAAGCAAGGCAGTGACTCAGCTTGGCACACTTAAATCTGTGTCTCTGGACTCAATGTTTGCTGTTTCTGCAGCTTCAGTTACTGCAGTGGCTTTTACTCTTTTTCCTTTGTGTTTGTTGAACTGTTTGGGCCTTGGTTTCAGTCACTGGTCCCTCAAAGGCTCTGTGAATTACAGACAAAGCAACTCCACTAACTCTGAATGGCCTTGACTTGGGCTTTTAAGACAGAGAGAGGAAGGTTCTTTCTGATTCTTGTTTTCAAAACTTCCTTGGCTTTATTAACGAAGCCAGATGAAAATTTGTATCCTTCCGTCATGTGAGAGCATTTGGCAAAACCAGTAAGTGCTCCTAATTCTGGTGACATGGGAACTGATACAGAAAGGTTCAGTGATTTATTGGAGGTCACTGGGGTGACGTTGTTTGGAATAAAACTGGCTGAGTTGGTGCTAAAAGGGGCAGTTTGGCCTGGCCAGAGGGTGGGTGTGCAGTTGCTGCCGGTGCTTCAGCTGGGTGTGGTGACCTCCCCCAGGTTCCATGACCGTGGTGACGGTGAAGGCCGTGGCAGGGATGCTGGTTGTGTCCATCCGAGGGAACCTGCAGCTGGACTCCCCCATATTCTACATCATGTTGGTGTGCATGATTGCCACAGCCGTCTACCAGGCCACGTAAGACCTTGCCCTGTGTCTCTCATTGTCCTGGTTTCAGTGGGTCAGTGATGGGTGGACTCTTTGTTACCACTCCAAAAATGCTGATTAAAATTTAGGAGAATTATCCAGTCTCTTCTGTGACCTGTCCCCAAATCCATGTCACAGGAGCCTGGGATAATGGTGGTCTTTGCTTGTCCGTGTGGTGGCACTGCCAAGTAGTTCTAATCCCAAATGTATATACACATCGTTGGAGCATTCGCAAAGCAATTTTAGGAATGAAATGGTGATAAATCAAATGCAGTATCTGTGCACTGGTTGAAATCAAAGTGCAGAACCAGTGTTGTTGATAATGTGTCTATTTTTAGCCTTTTTTTCCCCTCTGTACTTGCAATAACATAAAAACCCAGTAGAAGCAGGGATAAAAAGCTTCTCCAAATGTGAGTGATGTTCTGGCCCTGAGGTCAGGGCCGTAATTCCAGAGCCTCACTCGTCTGTCCTTTATACTCATTCCAGGGGATGCTGCTGCTGCTGCTTTAGGGAGAAAAGTGATTAATGTTCTTAAATTTATACGTCACTTCTGAAGGGTGTTTCCAAAAAGAGTATCCTTGCAAACGAAGCGCTGTTGTCTGTGACTGCTGCAGGTTTCTGGCTCAGGCCTCACAGCTCTATGACTCAGCTCAGATCGCCAGCGTGGGCTACATCCTGTCCACAGCAGCAGCAATCTCAGCAGGTAAGGGCAAGACCTTCCCAAGGGAAGGGCCAGACACGGGGAAATAATCCTCCCTCACAGCTGAGGAAGGGGAATACTCAGCAAGATGATGATTTTCTTGTCATCTCTCTGCAGATGCCCTTGTTTTGTGCTTCAAAAACAATGATTTACCCCATTAGATTGTGTTAACATTTTCTGTTAAGTGCTGTCACTTCATTTAAAGTGCAGGGGATCTCAGATTTGAGACTGTTCCTCATTCCATGCAGGGTGGTGTGTGATCTCAGATGTGCGGTTGAATACACAGCTAAAATTTGTTGAATTTATCTAGATTTTGGTAACATGTCATACAGTGTATAAACCTCTTCACTTCCTCTGCCCAAAGGTACTGGGATCTCTTCCTGATAGTTTTGTTGTTGTACCCAGAGTGCAACAGCTCCCAGCTTTAGAGGCTCTTTTCTTTCAGAATGTCCCCACTTTGAGCCCTTGCCCACATAGAAGAGCTTTGTGTGCAGGAACAAAGATGAGCATGTTCAGCCCTTCAGGCTCAGACCTGAGGAACAGCCTTGTAAGGTTTTGTTCTCCTCACTTACACAGATGACAAAACTGGGGAAAACAAAACCCCAAAGCTCAGCACTCCAGAAAATGCCTTTGTCTGGCAGAGCTGGACACTGTGGGGACAGTAATGCCCTGCAAGGTACAGAGGGCAGTGACTTCCCCCTGAATTACACAGTGCCTTTTAATGCTCCTCTTCAGTGTCATCAGAGAGTCTGCCCTGCTCTTTAACTGATACTTAACTCCTGTCATGTCCCAACCCATAGATTAATCAGTCATCAGCTTATTTACTTTACTTCAATTAAAACTGTCAAGAGTATGACCCAGAACGTGTGTCCTGCTGACATCCAGCACACCAGGGATGTTTGTCTTAGAGGTCTGAGCTGTGTGTTGTAGTTTGGGGTCAAGTTTGTATCCTTTGTGTTTTGTATCCTCTGTGCTTTATTAGCACAGGGACATGCAATATTTCCAGCAGTTCCCTTAATATGGACAGATTGGTGCTGCTGTACAGCTTTACTGGCATCTATATTAGTTACATCAGTAGAACTATTTTGGTAATGCAACTCTTGAAAGATTTGTCAATACTTTGTGTTAAAATAGAAATCAGGCCACATTTTGCTATTTTAAGATCATTTAGAAAACAAAGGTGCTAACTATAAAAATACGGATCTTTCCTGATTAGTGCTGGAGGTGTAACTGGGGAGAAAGATGTAATGAATTATTTCCTTTTGAAGGAGCAACTTTTTACTTGGACTTCACGGGTGAAGATGTTCTCCATATATGTATGTTTGCACTGGGGTAAGTGCTTCAAATTTCCTTGGTAGAAAACTGGAAAGTATTGCTTCACGTGACTCAAATTTTAAAAATACATATCTATTTTAAAAATATCTCTCTACTGGAGGTACAGACTGTCTTGGAGGACAGACTGAAAACACTTTCTCTGTCATACCTCAGTATCGTGTCTGGGTGATGTTGGAAGCTCTAAAAAAAATGTGGAACACTCAGTAATGCACAATTACAACATCAATCACTAAATCCCTTACTGACTGTCCTGGAGGTCAGCTCAGATGTTGGATAATATGGGCTGGTTTTCAAGCTACCTGCTTATGAATCTGGAAGAATTGTAGAATAACTAAAAGAAACCATCTCTAGGGAATCTGTTTCAGGTTTTGCACCTTTTCTGAACTGTGACTGACTTCCGGAGTCTGGTTCTTGGGGCACAGAGGCTGCACAGTGCAGATATGATCAGGGAAACAGTGTAACTCACTGTTTAGTTCTAGTGCTGTGTCTGATGTAATTAGCTCTCCATAATCAGGAATGTTCTGAAATGGCTTTTAGGTAAGGAAAGAGAAAACACAATTGGGAGATTATTGTTTTGAACTGCACCTTTCTCTGTCAGCACACAGGAAAAATCAAGATCAATGGTTGCTACTGTGTTTACTTACCGGAAGCCTTTCAAAGGTCGGGCTGCTAAATCCTGGAATTTCATCAAAGAAAACCAAATGTTGATATGCTTCCTTTCCCCTTCAGTTAGTCAAGGTTAATTCATTAATTAGTATGCAACATTGTGTGCTCTCCCTCTTCTGTGAGCTCAGTATTCTTGTCCTCTCCCTCAGGTGCCTCGTAGCATTTCTGGGTGTCTTCCTGATCACCAGAAATAGGAAGAAGCCTGTGCCCTTTGAACCCTACATATCCATGGATGCCATGCCAGGTAACAGGAACAATGCAGGGTTTCCTCTCCCTTTTGAAGTGTTGGGCCTCCATTGAGAGCTCAGGCTTTGGACTCAGAGGTATCAGGGAATTGTTTGCTGGTTTTTCCTTCTGTTTTCTCATGCCTTGTGAAAGGTATGCACGTGTTTTGCACAGAGCAGAGAGGAGATGATGTGCCACTTGGATGTCCTGGGCCCCTGACAGATGTCAGATCTGTCAGAACAGCCTTGTCCAGTTGGCTGCTTTCTGGGAAGATTAACTGGTTTCGAGCACATTCTTAGGACTGGGCTTTGTCCAGCAGGAAGAACTGATTATTGGGGAAGGCTGAGATATTGCAAGAGGTAGAGGCCGGGGAGGGCAGCAATGTCTTTGGGAAGCACAGCTAAACTCTGGGGAGCTGTATAAAAGCTGAGCAGCACTTGATGAACAACTGACTGCCATCCCTCATTCCCTGGGAGCTCATTTTCCCAAGAGCTGCTCCAGTACTGAGCACAAACCCATCAGTCTCTCTAACACACAAGGAGCTAATGAGCCCTGTTGAGAGACTTGACAATTTACTGATTTAACAGAGCAAGAAAAATGCACTTTTGTCTCTAATCATTTAATCTCTGCTCTCTCCAGGGATGCAGAACATGCATGACAAAGGGATTGCAGTCCAGCCTGACCTCAAGGCTTCTTTTTCCTACGGAGCCCTGGAGAACAACGACAACATGCCAGAAATTTATACCCCAGCGACGCTGCCCATCGTGCAGGAGCAACACGGCTCCAAAGGAGTCTCTGCTCCACCCTACCGGGTGCTGGAGCACAGCAAAAAGGAGTGAGTGACCTTAAAGAACTCATCTGTACCCTCAGAAGACTGATCTTTATTTATTTACCCATTAAAATATAAGCAATTGTAAAGCCAACCTTGGAAGAGCTGATAGCTCATCTCAAGCTGAACTTTCAAGGCTGATCATCAAAATAAATAACTCTTTATAGTTGTGACACTGAAAGCACCTGTCTTAGCAAGGAGTAAATCCCAGTTCTGCATGGAATTCTGCTGTCTGGAAGTGTGAAATGGGGAGTGCAGCATCATGGAATGGCTGAGAGCGCAGATGCTGTGAAATCAGAGCTGTGGGAAGAAAAGTGACTGTGCAATTTTTAGTCCTTCTGGGAGTGGGTTTATCTCCAGCCAGAAGGTTTCAGGAGTGGCTCACAGAGAGAGAAGAGCCGGATTTAATCTCACTTACAGAGACTGTGATGGATTTCCAGGAGGGTTGTAAATCCTCGTATGTCTGGTGTGACCACTGAGTAACTTAACATGGCAATAAATGGAATTGTTTTTAAGCACCAAACACTGGAACTTACTGTGTCTTTGGAGCAGCTGAACTGCTCAGAGTGAACAAGCTACTTGATTCCCTCAAACCAGGAATTTTGGGCACTTCTGTACAACTGTTCTCTGGCTGGTATTGAACACAAGCACTGAGGATGTGAGGTTTTTTTGGAGCACCACTGGATTATATGTCATCTTAAAACAAAGACTATTTGCCAGTTTTCTGTTTCATAGAAGGAGCTTCAAGCTGGATTACTGTAAGGTACAAAGGCAAGGAGAGAAGAGAATAATGTGACTGTATCTGGTGGGGAATTCTCTGTCATTTTTGATGAGGTCTTAATCTTTTATCACTTTTATTTTTGTTGTGGTTGAGGCAGGATTTCCAACTTTAGTGGTCCCAAATACTTAAAGGTGTTGACATTCCTTCGTTCAAAACTCAGTCTAGGTGTTGTAAGCTGGGATCCTCCCCCCTTTTTTTTTTTCTTTAAAAAAAAAAAGTTTAAAAATACTTGTCTACAATTGTGGATGACGTAAGGAGGAAATAGAGGTGTGCACAGTGCAGCACTCCTGGAGGACTGTAAGAACAATGGAACTTTGTGTACTAGTGATATTTATCTTTCCAGTTTCCAGGAGATGGCCAGGAGCTGATCTTGGACCTGGGACAGTGTCTTTCTCAATTTATTTATTTTCATGTTTTAAATTGACTCATGGCCAGTTTCTGTTCCCACTACAAAAAATTCCCTAGAACTCCACTGACTTGTACATAGTTATTCCAGGTTCTTGCTGTTGTGTGTGACAACACAACTGTTCTATATTTGCCTTGTCAGCTGTGAAGACTAATTTAATCTGGATGTACTTTTGCTTTGCCATTTCTGTGCAGTTTAGAATTACAACCTGCTTCTCCCCTGCACAGAGGAGGTGCCCAGGGGCTGCACCCACATGCACCTGGCTGAAGTTTCTTCACCAGCTTGGCTCCTCTGACAATTCAGATCTTATCAGTGGCATCCCCCACACTGCAGCTTATGAAAATGGAGAAATAACAGCTTTTCTTTTCCCCTGGATAGTTGCCTATGTTTAAGCAAGATAAGGATGTTGAGGGGCTGGTGCTGCCAGAGCATTCATTCATCTTGCTGGAGCTGCAGTGACACTGATTTACTGCCTTTGCCTTTGGATCCTGGTAATCAATGTGGATTTATGTGCAGCTTTTGTTCGTGAACAATCCAAAATGAAATCATGCAGAGAGGCTGAATGGAAAGGGCACAGGAATGCTGCTTTTCCTTATCTCTTCCATTTTAATTAGGACCCAGTGGCTGTTTCGACCTATTAGTTCTGCACCCACAGAATACACAGTTTGAAAACAAGCTGTGCTAAACCATAGTCAGCTACAAACACTTTTTACATGGCAATATTATCTGTGTTTAATTATTACAGATGCTGCTGTGGTTTAAAATAATTCATCAGAAGGGCCTAAATGTTTTGCTGTTGACACCTGTATCAGGGTGGTCCTGCATGTAACAGAACGTGGTTTCCCCATTCTCAGTTTCTCAGTACTCAAAAACTGCAGGTGACCAAGCACAGCCTTTGCAGCAGTACATGATTGGGTTTGGTTTTTCTCCTCATCACAGGCCCTGACATCCTGAGAGGTGGGCACAGAGTGCTTTGCCAGAGGACAGAGCTGCTCTGATGTGGAGCCCTGGCTTGTGCTTCTCCTGCAAACTGCTCTCTGGCCTGAATCAGGGAATTTTTTTCCTGTAAACTCCCCACTTTCCCCAGCTCAGAGCACTGACTGACTCCTGACCCTCTCTGTGCAGAGCCCTCAGGTGTCAGCACGTCTCCTCTGAGTGAAATTTCCTCCAGACATAACGAGATTTTGTGTTATTGTGTGGTTTTGGTCCTTTTCTTTCAAAGATTCTAAAGGCAGGAGTCTTGTTCCAAAGCTTTACATAACCATGTTTTATTTACACAGTCTCTCTGTGTTCAAATAATTATACTTAATAATCACAGTTCCCTTTACCTGCAGTGACACAGAAAGCTCCTTTATTTGCCTTTGGAAAGTTCCTGACAAAGGGCTGCAGGGGAGGTGATGTCTGTTTCTGCAGCACATAAATCACAATGGTTTTGATTATTGTGCCACCTCAGTGGAACCTGAGGTGTTCCTTGGGCCTTTGGCCTCAACTCCACGCACTGATGGAGGGGTTGCATTGTAGGACTGATGGATTGCAGCTCACTCCTGTTTGCTGCTGCTGTTCAACACTGGAATTTTAAAATGTGAGGGGTTTTTTTTGTATTATGGACTTCCCCCTTTCTTGCTTTTTCTCTCAAGTTTCCAAAAATGTTATTTTCTGCTTGCTAGCACACTGGTACAGCAAAGAAGTCATGAGCAGGGCCCTGAGAAGCCAAGTATCTTATTTAAACTTGACCTGTAGGACATCTGTGCTCTTTTTGACAGTGGGAGAGGAGATCTCAAGATTGAATTACACTCCTTACCTCCCTCCTGGTTCAGAGAAGCTGGAACAGGATGGTGTTCGTACCTTCAGGTGTGAACTCTTCCCAGAGTAGCTGTGAGGCTGAGGTGACAGTGGTCGTGCCCAGATTGCAGCAAATCTTGACAGCTGAGCAGCACGGGAAGTTTAAGGGAGAGGAACCCTATGTCACATTCCAGCATAAAAAATAATCTAACTGGGGTACAGCACATTTTAACATGTGAATGCCAACCCTTCAGTGTGGCCAGGGCTGGTCCTGAGGGAGGCAGGGCCTGTTCACAGCACAGCACAGCACCCACAGATGCCCAAATATGAGGGGGTTTTCAGCCAAAAAACTGTGGAACAGCTCATTGGCTCTGTCTCTGGCTTCTTTATCTAATGTGAACTGACATCTCTTGCCTCTACACTGAGTGGCTTTTCAATGCACCAGAGCACTTAATACATTCTCAGTGTGTATTTTATGTGTAATTTAATGCTGTGGAGCACAGCTCCTGTGTTGGCTGAATGTATAAAATGATCTGCCTTCAATGTTCTCTTGTTCACATTAAAATGTGTAAATAAATCAAGCTTTACGGTATTGCACTATAAGGATAACTGCTTCATTTTTCACAAGCAGTGTTGCATGTCTATTTAACTCTATTTGTCTTTTAGGTGAGGCCTTTGGAAATGAAACTTTAAATAAAAGATTGTGGTAAAATGAAACTTTGAATAAAAGATTGTGGTAAAACCTATAGAATTCTGGCTTGGTCCATGCTCTGGGAATAGCTTTAATTGGTTACAAATGTCTTGAGGGAAGTTAAGGCAGAATTTATTTTACTAAAATGTGTATTGAAGTACCTGCGTGTCTGTTTTTTAACAGGATATTTGTAAATGAAATGCAGGTTGCTGCGTTTGGGGTGCAGCATTACTAATGCTCAGTTGTACATGAGTAGCCAAGTATTTGGTGTCTGCTGTGTGAACTGTGCAATTTACTTCAAACACTTTGTTTTACAGGGCTTTAAAAAAATTATCATTTATTATTTTGGGGAAGAGCTTGAAAATGTGATCCAAGGATAACCTGAAGGAGCGGGGGACACAACTCCAAAATTATTGTATTGCTGCTGGCCTGACTCATGAGCTTTTTACTGAAACTGAGCTTCTCTGAGACAGCCAAGCCCTCTGGTGTGAGTTGGGAATGCTCTGCTGTAGGACATGTCATCCTTCAGCTCCAGGGACTGTGTCTTTGATACAGGAGCAGCTTCACTGCCAATTAGAGATCCAGACCGTTGTAAGTAAATTTAGAATCGTGGGAATGTGGCTTAATCGACTGTTTGTCAACTTAATTAACACGTAACAGATGGGTTTTAGTCCAGGGGGAAAACAGGATAACCCTCAGGATACTCTTAATTAAATGCATCTCTTGGGGTCCCAAACCACAAAGGAAAAAACCAACCAAGGCAAGAGCAGCCTCAGCTGCTTTGGTGTTGAGAGCTGCACTTCACTGAATCCCTGGACAATGCTGGCAGAAGCTGCTTCCCTCAGCCCCAGAATTCCAGATAAACCTGGTAATAATTTGTTGACATCCATCATTCAAGGGTTAGTGTTATATTACAGACAAGTGTTTTAAGGGCTAATATAAAGAGGTGACAATTGAGCCAGATGGCAGGAGCATTACAGAAACACGTGCTACTAAGGAGGTGTTATTTCAAAAGACAGAGCATTTAAAATGCCTCTGAAATGGACATAAACGTTGGGGGTTTGTGGTGTTAAAGCAGAATAGATTGCTAGCCAGAGAGGAAGAATGTAGTATTGGATGAATAACGTAGGTGATTGCAGCAAGGGAAGGTCAGTGAGAGGAACCAACAACCACCCCAATTTGCCCCCGAGCTGCAGCATCCTTTGTCCGGGCAGGTGAGGCGGGTCCTACCTTTGCGGAGGGAGTTGTGCTGTTTCCTTGTGGGGAAAGGCCTGGAGTGGGGACACACAAACCAAACCACCGCCTGCTGCTGCCTCCTGCCTCCTCTGTACCTGAAATTTACAAGGGAGCGTTTCACCCACAGAAATTCAGTGTTTATGTCAAATCCGCTGTCTTCTGGCTTCCCGAGTAAGGACAGAGCTGTCCGAGCTGCTCCGTCCCCACAGGCCGGCCTGCCCGCGGGCGGGTCGGGACGAACAAACCCCGGGGGGACGTTCAGCGGGCCGGGCCCGCACGGGGCCTTCCTCCTCCTCCTCCTCCTCCTCNCGGTGTCCCCGCCGGGGCGTTTGGGGCTTTATGCAGAGAACGCTCGCAGCGAGGGCTCCGCCCGGGCCGCGGTGACAGCCCCGGGGTGGGTGGGGGGTCGTGCAATGGTCTGGGCTGGACGGGACCCCAGGGCGCAGCCTGTGCCCCCCTGCCCGGGCAGGGTCAGCTCCCGCAGCCCGGCTGGCTCCGGCCCGGCCTCGGGCGCTGCCGCAGCCGCTGCGGGCCCCGGGCCCGGCCTGCCCACCGTGCCGGCGAGGGGCTGTGCCCGCGGCCCCTCTCGGCCGTGGCCGTGGCAGTCGCTGTGCCCGTGTGTCACCCCGCGGGCCCGCGCTGCCCCCAGAACACCCCGTGAAGGAGCTGAAGCTCCCAATGCCACGGGCTGCTTTGCTTCCATTGCAGAAGGTTTTTAGCTTTGTGCGAGGTCGGGGAGTTTGCTTTGACGTGCTCCAGCGGCCCCTGGCACCCGCTGTGTAAGTGGTAAGCAGGTATTAATTCTCAGAAGAAAGGACTTAGTGAAAGGTCTGATCCAAGTGTCTTTAGTCCTTGGGATCCTTTTAGTCGTGTGGGAGGCTGTTAGAGCTGAAATCTGAGAGGGAGCGAGTGGTCAAATAGTTTTCTAGTGAGTATTGCAATGAAATTGCTTACAATTTTGTTTATTGCAATGAATGCTGTTGTAAGAATTGGCTGGCTGTGACAAACGACTTGCATTTGCATCTCTCCGCTCTTGTTCTCCAAAGCAACGGGATGATTTCTGGGGATTAAATTTGTTACAACTGTGGAATAAATTTAAGCTGCTTCCTGGCATGGGGAGGGTTAAGATGCCTCAGCTCCCCGGTGTCATTTACACTCATCTTTTGAGACCTGCTGCCTTTTCACAGAGCAGAGAATTTCACCCAGTCGAATATTTTCCTGCTGTGTTTCAGTGTTAAAACGTGACGATTTCATGTCTAACCAAACCCTGTGTGCAGAGCTGGGAATGGGGTGCCCAGACTGGGCTGTGTTTTTCATCAGGATTCTTCAACTTTGCAAACCTGCAGAGCATCTCCTCGGTGCAGTAATTCACACCTTGCAGGATTTGATGTGTGTCAAGGTACCACACATTGCTGTTGAGCAAAAACCAGGATTTTGCTCATATTAAAGGTACAATAAAATTTTGATTTCCCTGTGAATGATGAGCAAGAGCCAGGCCTGCAGTGCAGGAACACCAGGGCTGTCAGCTCAGCCCTGTGCATTTGTTCTAATCCCTGTGCCTTTTGAAGGTGGGAGGGCACAGGTAGTTGTTGGTTGCTTGTTTCACATGGAACTGGAGGAAATGAATCAGGACACAGAACAAAGGTGTAGGGACTGCAAGTTGAATTTATTTCATGTTCAAATGATAACTAGCTAGGTTTGTGTACATCTCCTGACAGTCACAGTGACTGTGCAGCCATCACTTTGTCTGCTTCACGGGTACTTGAGTTGTTCAGTGGTACAGGAATTAAATTGTAAAGAAGCTAGGTGCTGTGGCTTTTCTGTTGGCTTTTTTCCTTTCATGTTTCTTTCTTCCTCTCTGTGTGTGCCGTCTGTGATATCTGACCTCCTGGCACTTGTCTGCAAACATTTCTGGTTGTTATTAATCTCTCTCCTATTTGTAAGTTGATTTGGCAAAGACCTTTCCTGAATTTCCACACTCCTCATGGATGGGGATGCCTGGGAAGGTGGTACCAAAAGCAATCCAAGGCTGGGATGTTGCTCTCAACTCCATCTGGGCTGCACTGGCCTGTCAGTGTCCTGCTGCCTGTTTTGCTGAGCCCAGATTTCGCCCACAGCCAGATGGTGCCTTTTTTTTTACCATGTTGGCATATTTTTGTTGCCTTTTCTCTTCCCTTCTTGCATGAATCAGCAAGCACAAAAAAGGAGGCTTCCACCAGCAACTCATTTTCTTGAATTGGCATCCTTTCTGTGACACCGAGGAGCATTTCCTGGGAAAACTTAGAAAATGTTCCCAGGTCTGTGCCTGAGTATGTGGTGTTTGGCTGAAGGGGTGGCAGTGACTGGTGCAGTTACAGGAGCACAGGAGCCTTCAAACAGCTTTGATGTGTGTGCACCAAAGTTCCACTGATTTAACTCACTTAATGGAGCATCACACCTTGGGTGTGTCGCAAAGCAGATTGGAAATAATTAAAACAGATCCTCAATATTTTTCATTTTTACATGTTGTTTCTCCTTAAGTACAAAGTGTTGAGAGAGTTGGCTTGCTGTTAATTAGAAACCTTGTTTTAATGAGTTGCCCTCCGGTCGGACGGGCGGGACGGGGTGGGACCCCCATGCTGAGCTCTGGCTGTGCTTGTTGGCCTGGCAGAACCCTGTTGGAAACTGGCCCCTGCCCGGGCGCTGTGGGGGCCCAGGATGCTCAGGGACCCCATGAAGTCGTGGAGCGACAGCCAGTCGGACCTGTACAGCAGTGACCAGGAGGAGGAGGAGCAGATGATTTTTGGAGAAAATGAAGAGGATTTGGAAGAGATGATGGATTTAAGTGACTTGCCTACCTCCCTCTTTGCTTGCAGTGTTCACGAAGCTGTGTTTGAGGTACAGGAGGAAAAGGTAAGGCAGGAAGAGTGTTGGAAGTGTGGGTGCAGCTATTGTGCACTGTTGTCTGGATTTTCAATGTGTGAATGCATATTGTAACTGAGAAAAAAGCCAAGCCAAAGTACTTTCCTGGGAAGCTCAGAGGAGCTTGAGTACAGTTACCACGGAGAAGATAATGCCACTCTCCTCTGGCCTTTGAAATTGTTAATGGACTCACATATCTGTAAATTAGGTCTCTTGTAGATCAGAGAACTGGTACATTGATTTAACTTCATAACAATTAATTTCATAATGGAAAATTATATACTGAATTTCCTAACAATGGCATGGATTGATTATAATAACAACACAGTTACCAGTGTTTAAAGAACTTGAGGATAAGACTCCAGATTCAATAAACCATGATTTTGTCCAATTTTGTATTTTTGTGAGTGTTTGCTTTGGAAGAGCCGCAACTCTTTATGGTCTTATTCATGGTGAGAATTTTGACATTTCCTTAAGAAGTCCATACTTTAGTTTATGTAATGTAAAAATTATTTGACTTGTGTAGTACTTTGGGAGATCCCTGTTGAAAGTCCTGTGCAAGTCCTGGTATTTTGGAGATGAGCATTTGGAGTTTCACTCACTAGGTGGCAGTTTGTGTCTGCTCCTTCACATCTGTGTGCTCTGGGAATTTGCATTTAGCTCCTGGGACAAGGCTGTGCTGCTCTGAACATGGATTTACGAGTTAGGATAACTGAGGGAGCTGTGGAATGTTCACGCTGAGGAGATTAAGGAAGTGAATAGGATTTAGGAAGGGAAAGTGAAAGGAAAATGTGTTTTTGTGAAGTGAAAATGTTCATTTTGTGTTTGGAGAATGTTTGTACTTCATCTCTAGGAAAGGTTTGAAGCACTTTTCACAGTCTATGATGACCAAGTGACATTCCAGTTGTTTAAAAGCTTTAGAAGAGTGAGGATAAACTTCAGCAATCCAGAGGCAGCAGCAAGAGCACGGATAGAGCTGCACGAAACAGACTTCAGCGGGAAGAAGCTGAAGCTTTACTTTGCACAGGTATGATGGAACATGTTGCACGTGTGTCCCTGTGTGTGCAGGAGTTCCATTTTGGCAAACATCACAAGGTTACCTCCAACCTCGCTGTTCTGCCCTGAGCTGTGTCAGGGTGTCACTGGCAGGGAGAAATTCACACTTCAGGGGCAGTTTTGCAGTTCATGCAGGAACAGAAATGTGCGGAAAGAAAAGTGGTGGGTGCCAAAGTCTGTGTAAGAGGTACTTTACAGGGATGTGGTTGTGGATTCGCATCGGCAGCACTTGCACAGGCCAAGCTCTGAACTGCAGCAGTTCCCTGGGCGTTGTACGAAGAGAACCAAGAAGAGCTGAGCTTTTATTTTTAAAGCTGGCTGAATGAAGACTTGTTAATGCAGAGAATGGACATGCATTAGTGGGGAAATGATTAAATAAAGAGGTAATTAATATTTGTCATCTGTATCTCCTGGTTTGCCTTCAGGTGCAGGTATCCAGTGAAATAGGGGACAAGTCCTACCTCCTCCCTCCACAACCTGTTAAACAGTTCCTTATTTCCCCACCTGCCTCTCCACCAGTTGGGTGGAAACAGAGTGAAGATGCAACTCCGCTGATAAACTATGACTTGCTGTGTGCTGTCTCCAAGTTGGGACCAGGTAGGAATATTTACCTGCTTTTGTTGTGTTATGTAACTTCAAAAATGGTTATAAGGGGATTTTATCGACTTACCTTTCTGTGAGAAGAAAGTCAATCTCTTTTATGTGATGTTTCTTCCTTGAATGAAATGATCCATCACTCGTTTTACTTAATTATTAATTGGTTGAAAGTACAGCAGGGACTGGAATTTTATCAGTCTCAGTATTAAGAAACAATGAGAGGAATGAGAAGTTCAATCTCTTGTAGTTGGGCAGCTCAAGTTACTGAGGATGTAAAGATGCTAATATGTAGCTTTTGGGTTTAATCATCAACTTCTTTCTGAGTCTTCCTGGGAAATGTGGTGTTTGCTTTCTGTGAAAAACAGGAAATATGGAGGCTTAATGTTTTTGAGTGCTTTTGTAGGTTTTCGTTTACAAATGTCATATAAATGTGCAGCATAAATGATGTCACTTAAAAATGTGTATGCTACTTTTGTTCTGCTGTTTTCAGTGGTTCATGACAGTTTTTAGCATCCTTTAAATATCAATCGAAAGGCTGTATTCAAAGTATGATGTAACTGATTTAACAGGGACTATTTGAAAGCATTTAAGGAAGTTGAGCAAATTGAAGATGAGTTGGGATGGATGAAAATTTTGTTGTGTTGCTGAGATCTTAAGGATTTTTTGAGATAAAGTGGCTTTGTGCTTTTCCTTGGGGAAGTTTTAGCATGCCTTTTGTTTGCTGCTCTTAGGGGAGAAGTACGAGCTCCATGCAGGAACAGACTCCACTCCCAGTGTCGTTGTGCACGTGTGTGAGAGTGAGACAGAGGAGGAGGAGGAGATCAAAAACCCCAAACAGAAGATCCTGCAGACCCGGCGCCCAGACCCGCCCCCGACGATCCTGAGTGACTCCAAGGCCTTCGAGTGTGCCCTGGGGCTGGGAGGGACCATGCCCTGTTAGAGCCCAGGTGGTCCCAGCACCAGGCACTCCTGGTTGAGGTCTGTGCTGCTGCTGTGGCTCCCACAGTGATGACAGGTCTGACTTGTACTTGTCTCTCATGTTCAAGAGTTTGGATGCCAATGCTCTGAAAAGCACTTTAATTTTAGGGACTAGTCCCCCTGAGTGTAGCAAATCCACCTGACTTGAAATAGTGACAGTTAGGAAGTCTGGTTGTGTTTTGGTTTTGGTTTTCAAAGATATTACTCTTTTCTTTCTGATGTACAATGTGATGTACCAAGTGCTGAAATAATTGCTCACTGTCATAATTGGATTCCAGACAAGTTCATTGTACAGCAGTTAAAAGCTGACCCGTGCTGGTCCAACAGCTTCCAGTTAATACAGTGTTAAACACAAGTGAAATGCACTCTTTATGCTAAAATTTCTTCCCAGCTGAGGTGAAGATTGACCTTTGCTTTTCTCAGAAATGCCAAGTGTGTGTTTGTAATTTGACATGAGGCACAAATACACGTGTGGAATCCAAGTGGATTTGATGACTGCACAGAGAAAACCGGGGGAAGAGCCACCCACCGAGTCTGTCACCAACACTTCTGCCCTCATCTCTGTGTGGTGCACTGGTGGTTCGGACTGACACCTAATTAGGAGTTAATTACAGTGGGTAGATTAAAATATGGATCCAGCTGTTGAATGTGTTGTTTCTGATCCTCCCTGAAAATGTCCGGTCCTTGAGATGCCTCCGCACACGGATAGACTCGGTGACTGTTGGGTCATGTCAGGGGATAGGACATCAAGGGTTAATTTTTAACTTCTCCGATCTGTTTTGTAATTTTAAAGACAATCAGTTTCCTGGCTTAGCCAGTTTTTATGCAGTTTCAGCCCTTTTTTGCTGTTTTTCTGTGTGGCATCCTGTCTGTCTGACAGAGCATCTGCTGCTTCTGAGACCAGGGTGCATCTTTTAGAATACAGACCTTTCATTTTGTGATCTTGTGTTAAGTGTTTTAGTAGGAGGAAAATATGCCTTGGTATAACAACACCTGCTCCTGTGCTTTTATGCTGTTTTATAGCCAAACTTTTTTAGTCTAGACAGAGTCTTCTTTTTTTTCTATTTAAAAGGATAAAATGATTTGTGAACAAACCAGGCTGCTGATGTTTGTGTGTAGAAATCATTTAGGTCATTCAGAAATTCAGATTTTTCACATTAATTTTAGTGTGTGTCATTTGAACATGATGTGCTTGCTGAACTTTCCAAAGTGTTTTCCCTGGACTGACAGCAGAGAGGAAAGGAATGGTCAGGAACTCACATGGATGGAGTTTTCAGCTGTGTTGCCCTGGCTCATGGTCCCTCCCACCACCAGCTTAACGTTGGGATCCTGCAGGCAGGTCCTTGTTCCAGAGGCAGGAATGGTATAGATAAAAGGTAGGAAAATGGGTTTTGTTCATCTTGCCTCCACAGGTGTGATATTTATGTATCTCTTCAGGTATTAAAATCACTCCAAGACCAAATTCTCTGTCTCACTGTTCCATGGTACTAAAAGGACAAAACCCAACAAAAATCTGTATTATCCATGAGGCTTGTGGATTTTTGAAATTCCAGAAGTCTGGTCTGGATTCTCTGTGCTGTGTATATTTGGTTAATTGTTTAATTTCTACCCCACTGTAGAAGTTGCTGTAAGTAGGAATAAGTGGAGAACCTTCATAAACAGTTTTATAAGGCGAATCAAGTGTGATGTTGTCCATGTGTAAACGTGTAAAATGTGGAACATTCCAGCACTTTTCATTGTGTAAAGACACTAAAATAAAACAATGCAGTGCCATTCACTCTTGGGATTTTAACTGTATTCCATGTTGGACCAAGTTTGATATGTACGATTTAATGGTGGTGTCTGCTTGAGTGAACAGTCCCAGTAATTGTTACAGTTTTCCATGAGGAAAGGATCAGAAAAATGGTGCTGAAGAAGTTGGGGATTTAAGCAGAAAAACCCTGGGAGCTGCTGGGCTGCAGGAGGGACTGAGGGTGGTTGTGCTGGGTTTGGGTGCCTGTCACAGCTCAGGTCAGTCCTGACGGAGTTGGACACTGTTACTTAGCCCACGTGTTTTTTAGCTAGAACAGAAGATTGTTACGTTAATCTTACACTTACCCGGTTTTGTTTACTTGCTCTGCTATAAGTGGAAAACTTGTTGGAGAGATTTATGGTCCAGTGTGTGTTTAATGTGGAAGGAGATCCCAGCCAAGCCTCATTCCCTTGGAGAAAATGCAGAGCAGGATAAAATACTTCTGTAGGTATTGCCCCTGCAGTGAGTGAGTGTGACACAGGGCTGTCCCTGACACCACACTCAGCTCCAGGAAGGTTTCACAGGGTCTGTTGAAATGTCTCAATAAAAAGAGATCAGGATTAGAGTTGTGTCCTACCATCTGAATGGAGGGGCAGGTGGGACCCTGTGCTTTGGTTTATGCATTTTAGCCTTAAGTTGTATTTGTGCTGAGTGCCACTGGAGAACACACAGTGCTTCAAACAGTGACTAACGTGTTAAAATCCTGCCCTCAACGAGGTCTCTCCATTTTAACCTGCTGGCATGTTGGGGCTCGCAGGAGGGAAGGTTTGGTTTCCTGCTGCAGTGAATGTGCTCCGGCTCTCAGCAGCCCCAGGTGAGGCAGTGGCAAGGACAGCCCTGGCAGTCTGGTTTGCTCCGACCTAAAATATCAAAGGAACAGACTCTGTGTCCTTTGTGCCAGTGCATGACCGTGTCCCTGCTGGGATAACACGGGCCAGTGGGCAGGGACTGGGAGGGCAGCCAGGCCGGGCTGCGCTCCCCTGCTGGGGCAGGTCCCTCAGCTCCCTTGCAAGGGGGTCTGCTAATTGTTTTTGAGACTGTGGGGATGTGCAGAGCACTGAGGTCCCATCTCCCACTCCCTGGTGTACTGGGCGCTGTGGAGTGTTGCATCATGGCTTTGCTGCCATGGGATTTGTCAAGGACCCTTCTCTACCACCTCCTTGTGAGTGACTCAGAATGAACATTTCTCACCCAGGAAGAAGCAGAGAAGCTGCAAGGTAAGGAAGCCCCTCATTCTTCATCCCAACTTTTCAGGATTTTGGAACGGGCAGGTTTCATCCATATGTTTCAGGGGTCTTTGTAATGGAGATGGTGGCTCTGGTTGTAGCTGGGGGTGCTGAACTGGAGGATGGGGTGAAATGTCTGCACATCAGCTCAACAATCCTAAACCACGACTGGAGCCTGAGCTGAGGGCTGTGGCTTGTTAATGTGGTCTCCTGGTTTCCCGTGGGAGCAGCTTCGGGTCTAGGCAGGGGACAGATCCCTTCTGTAAGTGTGATTTCCACAGGAAAAATCCAGACAGGGACTGTGGTCACACACTTTGTGTCTACTCATTAGTGGCAAAGCCAGGAGAAAGCCATCGAAATACAGGCTAAAGGGGAGGATTCCTTTACAGTTTGATCCTGATGTGTGAACTGAACCCTCTTTGGGATGGATGTCTTTGGGATTCTTCTCCCAGGTGCCTGGAAGACCTTTGGGCATTGAAGTGCAACGGAGGTCGGGCTGTTCCCGAAGCTCCGGAGCTCTGGGTGTGCTCTGGGGGTCCCAGCCCAGCCCCTGTCCCCCTGCCCGGCGGTGTCCGCAGCCCCCGCGGCTGCCCCGGGAGGCGGCCCCGGGGAGGCACCTGCGGCGGCGGGGCCGGGCTGTGCCGGGGCACCGGCGGGGCTGTGCGGGGGCACCGGGCTGGGGAAGGGGCGGGAGCGGCGGCGGGGCCGGGCTGTGCCGGGGCACCGGCGGGGCTGTGCGGGGGCACCGGGCTGGGGAAGGGGCGGGAGCGGCGGCGGGGCCGGGCTGTGCCGGGGCACCGGCGGGGCTGTGCGGGGGCACCGGGCTGGGGAAGGGGCGGGAGCGGCGNCGGCGGCGGGGGCCGAGCCCGGGCGGACCCGGCGGGTGGAAGGAGCCGCCTCCGCGACATCCCCGAGCCCGCACATGCCCGTGAGTAGCCGGGGGTTCCTGCCCCACAGCCCCCGCACGGCCCCTCTCGGTGGGGTCACCCCGCGTTCCTGTGCCCGGGACGGCGTTTGTACAGCGGCAAACGCAAGCTCTTGGTCGGTAACTGAGGAGAGAAGGGATGTCCTCGCACGTTTCCCTGTTCACCTGGTGCTCGAGCAGTTGTTGCATTAATTAATTGGAGAGCCTGAAGGTTCGGCACTGGGGCTGCTCTGGCGCGTTGTTTCCTCCCCGGCGCGGCTCTCGGCAGATCATTCCCTCGCCGGCCGTGTCCTTTCATCGCTGCAAACGTCGAACCTCTTGTCCTGACTTACTCAACCCCAGCACTACAAATAAGGGTTTGTTGGTGGGTTTTTTTGTTTGTGGTTTTGATTGTGTGTTTGGTTGGTTGGTTTGGTTTTTTGCTTTTCGTCTGCTGCGTGACTGGAAAGGGCTGGCAAAGTAATATTTAACAGGAAAAAACTAGAAAGCTCAGGGCATTGTGTTACAGTTCGCTGAGTGTCTCCAGCACAGACCTAAACTACAATGCTTGCATTATTTGGGAACATGCTGAAGTTACTGACAGGTTTAGATGGTGATTTCTGGTTTTTCCTGGTAGTTTAGGCATTTAATGCCCTAGGAAGTCCTTGCTAAAGGAAGCAGAACATTTTGTAAACAGATTTCGCTCCTGTGATACATTGTGCGGGATGGTGTGTTTGGGCAGGAGGGTTTGGTTAGTGATTACAAACCAGGAGACAAAGGCAGAGCAGTGACTGGTGACTTCCTGCCTGTCAGAGTTGTTGTCCCTCTGTGGGGACAGGTACCCAGGCTATGGGTGCCACTTGGGCACCAAGGGCTTGCCAACGGCTCAAGGGACTCCAGTGGAGGACAGGACAGGCTGAAAACATGAAGTATCAACCACCTGTGTGCTTGACTGCAGAGTTCTTGGAGCAGGGGAAGGGGCCTCACTGATTCAACAAGTCGGCATAAAGAAATCCTGTGACTGCTTTCACGCCGCTGTTTGCAAAGTGAAAGGAGTTGCATTTCTCTGTTGCAGACAAAATTCCTGTACAGATTCATAGTTTGGGTGGGAAGGGACTTTAAAGCCCATCTCATCCCATTCATCCCATGCTCATCCCATGGCAGGGACACCTTCTACTTGCCCAGGTTGCTCCAACCTGGCCTTGGACACTTCCAGGGACAGGACAGCCACAGCTTCTCTGGGCAACCTGTGCCAGGGCCTGCCCACCCTCACAGGGAAGGATGTTTTCCTAATATCCCATCTAACCCTGCCTTCTGGCAGTGTGATGCTCCATACTGGAGTCTCTCTACAGTTTTTAATATAGAAAAACCTGAAGGATATGAAACTTGCAGAGGTACTCACAAAAGGGTTGGGATTTGCATTTTCCCAGCAGCTGAACAGCCTCAGTTGCAGAGGATCCAGCCCAGCAGCTGGGGAGCCTGTTGCACCACAAGCTGACTCGCTGACCAGCAGTCCCCAAGCTCTGCTCCACGGCTGGCAGTAGACTTGGCTGCCTTGTTGGCAGGAATTCCTGAAGGTTTCCTCTCCAGCCCTGATCCTCTCTGTCTGCTGCTATTGCAGCATGACTTTATCAGTGACACTAAATTCTTCTCCTCACTTGTGGCAACGAACAGCGAATCCATTAGGATTCAGTGCACAGAGGAACTGGAGAAGCCCCTGGGTGATCCATTGCCCTCAGATCAACAGCTGCTGTGCTCTCGGGGTAAATCCCCCAATCCTGAACACCCTCTGGGGTGCTGGCACCTGCCCAAAGCAGCCCTTGGTCCCCTGGGTGACATCCCACGGCCTGAGCTCTCATGCCTCCGTGCCAGGCTGGGATCAGTGGCGCTGAAGGGCAGTTGTGTTGGGAGGGAGTTTGGTCAGGGCCAGCCAGGGAGCCCTGACCTGGCCTATTGTTGGGCATGTGGGAGAGGGAAGGAATGCGGTGGGGATGACTGTGCTGCTTTTATTGAGCCTCACAAACGCAGGAATTGCAGCTCAAACCTATATTGCTCATTAGGCCTCTTGCAGGGAGGGATGATACAAGGCATGAATGGAGGTCACAGAGGAGGGAAGCAAGAAAAAAAGCTGCAGGGATGTCTGAGTCATCCAGTTTCCCACTGACATACATAGCTGAATGTTTTCACAACCACCTCCATGGAGCAACAAAGTTCTAACCTAACATCAGAGGCCCTGGAGCCATGGTCCTTCCTTGCTGTCAGATGCTCAGGGCCAGCTGCCAGTCAGGGCTGCCCCTGCCCAGCCAGCAGGTTGAAGGTGCAGTTGCTTCAAGTGCCAGGCCGCATGGGAGGGCAGAGGAAGGGGCTCTGCCTTTACCACAGTCCCACTTGGATGGAGCAGCCCCCGGAGCAAACACACCCCCAGATTTACCCCCAGGTAAAAAAATTAAGAGCAGGCCCTGTGCTGCAGGAGCTCCAGCATTGTGGTGGTGCTTGGTGGGGTTTTTTCATTTTAAGTTCAAATCCTGATTCTGTTGGATATTTCACAAGTGTCTAAGCAAGTCTTCTGATATGAGTGTGCCTTAGATCCTCGCCTGTAACCAGTGGGAAAATACCTCTGGCTTGTTTTGCTTCCATATCCTGGTGTGTCTGCATGGGCAGCCCTATCCTGAAGGATCTGCAGTGGTTTTGGGATCTGAATGCATTTTGCTCAATGTGGTGGAGTTACTGTCGTTCCCATGAATAACTGCATTCACCCAGAGGGAGAGGAGAAATGTGTGTGGCCCAGAATTTTAATGCAAAAAAAGTTAGAATTGGGAAATCTTCAGTTCCCGGTCTAGCTTAGACGTTGCTCCTGGGCAAGTCAATGACAAAAGACTGTCAGATTCTTATTTCCAGGCCTGGCTTTTGAAATGAGGGTGTTTCCTCCTGGGGCCTGGTCTCAGTTCCTCAGCTCTTGTCACCTGTGTGAGCTGTGGGCCTTAAGCCCCTCTCACAGTATGAGCCAGGCATGTAGAATGGCTGAGTTTCCATTCTTGGTGCTGCTACTGCGCAGAGCTGCTGCAGTTTGCATAACTTTCTCTGTCTTGACAAGGAAATGAAATGCTTTTAATGTGTGTTTTGACAACAGCTAAAGCTGGAGAGCTCGTGGCAGAACCTGAGACAAAGGCTGTTATAAAGGTGCTGCTCTGACACGAGGACATGGACGAGGGGGTTCTCCTGAGACCATGGCTCTGCCTCAGCTCCCCTCAGCAGTCTAAACTCGGGGTTCTCTTTTCCTCCTTCCTCCCTCTTTAGAGCCTCTCAAGGTAGATGGGGCACACTCAGGGCTCACTGAAGCACACTCTGGTTTTATTACTTCCTGAAGCTGCAGTTTGTCTCAATCCCCCACTGATGTTCCCGCTAATGGCGGGAGTGTGAGTTTGATGCAAACCCAACCTTTTTCTAGGTGGCAAAACACTGAGTGTGTGCGTCTTCCTCACCAGCACCTGCCTTCCCTGGCAGGGAGTTGGTTCTCCAAGTCCAGCTCTCCTGGAAAACCTCAAACAAAGCCCTCTGTTCCCTGTCTCCCCCCTCCTGGAATTGCCAGGTGCTGCAGGAGCCGCTGCCAGGTGAGCTCTGATCCCCATCTCCTCCTAAACAAGCAGGGCCCCTCAGCTGAAACAGGGCAGGGCAGGCAGGAAGGGTGTAAAACTGGGGCATTGCTACCACGGGCCAGAACAACCTATACACTGTATCTGCAAAGGTGTTTTAAATGGAAACGTGCCCCAAGTTTAACTTCATGGAAACATTTCCAGCTCTGTAATGTGGGGATGCAAAAATAACCAGTGTGAGCCTCCACCCCCAGGCTGGAGAGCGCGGGGGAATTAGTGGCTCTCAGAGCCAGGCAGGTGTGTGTGCACAGGGGGAAGTGCAGCTCTGTGTCATGGAGAAAGAATGTCCTGTGATTGCTGTATCAAAGTCCATTTCTTCTCCCCTGCTGAATGGCTTTTATCCAGCACTCTTGATATTCAAATGTTTTTCTGGACAGAGTAGGACTCAGGCTGCAATATCCCCAAACCAGCAGGTCCCCATGGACTTTGCTGGGCCCTTGGGTTTCGCAGCAGGGGCTCAGTCAGGTGGAACCCACTGATTCACGGGGCAGGAATGGAGCTGGGCCTTGCTGCACGTAAAGGTCAGGCACCTCCTGCCCTGGCCACAGACACGGACCTTAGACCTCTTGACTTGCTACACAACTGACAAAAAAACTGATCTGGTGCATTTTTCAAATTGCACCTCAGTTTGTTACACCCTGTCAGATAAATTAATCCTTTTTGTAAACAGGCGGTTTCACTGACAAGAATGAAAATTCTTTAGGTTTGAGTGACTCATGCACTAACAGCTCAACCATTCCCAGGGTGGTTTGAACAAGGTGGAAGGTACGAAGCATGAGTATTACATGGCTTAATATCAAAATATTCAGCCTTATTTATTTGGGGTTTTAATTTAGTAGCCAGAGGAGGAGAAAAATGGTTCTGTAGGTCTGGGATTTGAGCTCTTCTGGTCAAGAGTCACAAGGTGACAGCTGGACGTGGCTTTTTCAGAATTCTGCCCACATCAGAACACTTGCCCAGCTTCCCCCAGCCTGCAGAGTGATGGAGTTTCTTCAGCCTCTGCTGCCAATGGTACAACCTTCACCCACAGTCTCACATGGGTGGGTGGGGAAGGACAGGGCCAGCTGTCCCCTGAGCTCTGGTGCCTCTCCAGTTCCCCTAAGCGTGTGTGAACCCTGTCCTGTGCTCTACAATAAGGCTGGGCAAACTCTAAACACAAAATATTTCAGCACTGAAAGATCTACAGCTATGGCTGATGTTCTTGTTGCTGAATTAACGTGGTCTTGGCTAAACAAAGGAACCAGTCAGTCAGAGAAGAATGACCCAGTTACAGACTTGGGACAGAGTTATTTTTGGGTTTTAGATTAAAAGAAGACACCCAAAGTTTTAACTTCAGGGCATGGAAGTATTTGTTGAATGGAGCTTGCAGTTTTGATCCTACGTACCCAGGCAAACAGTGACTGCTTCCCTTCCTTATCCCTCTCACTCCTCACTGACCTGCCATGTTGCTTCCCAAGGACACAATGTGTGTTGGCTCAGCTCGCACCCTCCCCACCCTAAACAACACCCTGCCTGTCACTATCCATCACCCTGTGTCCTCCTGCCTCCCAAATCTGTACCCTGCCACTACGTGTGTTGTATCTGATAGATGCTACTTTGCAGAAACCTTTGGGAAAGCCTCAGCAGGGGAAAGGGAGGGCACGCTGCCTGTCAGATTTCAAGTTATTTTTATAATCAATGGATTTCTATCCACTTAATTATTCCTGGCTGTTGTGTATCTTGTGCTGTGTAAAATTAACTGTATTAAGAAAATACCACAGAGCCACAATATCCCAATGAAGTATAACAGTCCTGCCTGACTGTACTGGGAAGCATTTGAAATGGGAAACTCAGTTCCATATCAAGTGTTGAAGAATAATTTACTTTTCAAAGGATGGCTGGAGTGTACCAGCTCCCTGGAGCTGGGAGCTGAAGTGGTTTCAGAGGGCTGTTTGAAGTGGTGCTCATGCCCCTCTTGGGCTGAAGGAGCCCTTTAATGGCTTGGGTTACCAGGTACATTTAGAAAACATTTGGAAAAGGCTTATAAAATCAGTAAACATCCAGGCTGCTCTTTCTAGGTCTAATTTTACCCTACCCAAACCCAGGAGTGTGGGGTTTTTTTCAGCTGTCCACTTGGAAGCTTCTCCACTTCCAGGAACAGACCTGAGATGACACTGGTGTGAGGGAGATGCTGGGATGAACTCACATCAACCTTCTGTCACAGCCACAGTGCAATAACCCTGTCATGGGATGCCTGTTGTTTGTCCTGTAACTTTTGGAGCTTCAAATTTGGGTTTTTTTCTTCATGTTGGATGAATGAAGCTACTTTAAATTCTACTTTATAATGAAGTTCTTAAACTTTTCTGTGCTTTTCCCCTTCCCTCAAGACGTATTGCTGAATTCTGGGTACAGAATCCCACACACTTATTTGCTCAGTGATCTGAATCTCAGCCTGAGATGATAATCTAAAAATCCTAAAGCATTTAAAATATCTATTTATCCAAACTTGTGTAACAGCAATAGTATATAGCAACAATGCATTATTGTGTTTCTATCTTATTTTATCCTATTAATACTGAACAGGAAAATACTGAGCAAAATTTCCATTGACTTCAGCAGGGCCAGATTTTCCCTGCAATGAAAATATTAGGAAACCCAGTTCAGCGAACCTGTACTTAGTAGGTTCTGACCCTTTAATGGACAGTTCCTTAATTACCACAGTCACACTTGGGTTAATATTTCATTAATGTTTTATGAACTCACTCTTCTCTTTCCCGCTGCAGCCAAATCAAGATGACGACGGCCACGCCACTGATCAATAACACTCAGCTCTCAGTGAATGTGACCACAAAGTCTCAAGAACAAAGTCTCTATCAAAGTAAGAAAAGGAGTGGGCTGGTGGCTTTCTTGTTTTTAAAGTGGGCCCTGAACTTATCAAACTTCAAACAGTACAATGACAACTGTGAAAATAAGGCTTTTTTTCCCTTCCTGTTTCTCTCCTAGGTTCTGGAGCAATAGTGGCTGCCATCGTAGTATGTGTGATAATTATTTTTACAGTGGTTCTGCTCATCTTGAAAACATATAACAGGTATGTGGCCAAGGTCTGTGTTCACTAAGGCCAAACAAGATGAACTGCTCTCAGCCAGCAGAGCATTTCAGGATTTCTTGTTGACAATTTCCAGAAGAATCTAAACCTTAATGTGCTGATTGAAGTGTCCTGATTCTCACAGTCAGTGCACTGTGATTGGATTGGTAGGAAGCTCAAGTTCTTGATGGGGGATGCTTGATGAAAACTCTCTTGAGGGACTCCTGTTGATGTGGGGAAGGCCTGAGCGCACATCAAGGCTGCCAGAGGGGAGCCTGATTTCTCACTCCTCAGAGGTTACATGCTTGTATTACAAGCATAGACTTGTCATTTGGTACCTTTGGGGTGAAATCCTGGCTTTTATTGATTTTTAAACAGCTGTTCAATGTAACCTGGTTCTGTGGGAACCTTCCCCAAACTCCCCATGGAAGCACTCACCTGGTGCTGGCCCTGGTGACAGTTTCTCCTTTACCTTTCCAGGCACATGCGGGTGAAGCGGGAGCTGGAACCCAAAACCTCCAAGGCAACGATGGCCCCTCCCCTGGGGCAGAACAGCCACGGCCTGTCCCAGCCTCCCACGGTGATGTTCATCCCTGTGGATATCCACATGCACAACAGGTAACTGGGAATGCTCGTCCTCCCTGGGAGAGAAGAGATGGAATTGTCACTCACATGGACCTGGGACTCCTCAGCCAAGCAACGCTGCATTTGGAATAGCAACGAGCTGTTGCTTTGTCTGTAGACTGTAATTAATCCTCATTTGTGTCTCTGGGAGGAAACATAAGAGGTCTGGACACTCTTTCTATGACTGAAATCAGCTGGTGGAGCCACAGGAATCACCAGGAAGGCAGTGAGGCTTCTGACAGAGCCCTGGGTCTGGAGAGAGCAGATAAAGTGAGAAGATGCCAGCTCACATTTTGTGGAGCTTTTGGTTGCTCAGAGTCTGAACTTCTTCTGTTCTGCTGATAAACAGGAAGAAAAATCTGGACATGCCAAAACTCAGGTTGGACCTGAGTTTGTTATGAATTACATGAAACAGGTTTGTGGTCTATTTTATACATGATGGATAGTACAGGAAGTACCTGAATTGTATTTATCGTTACTCATCTTTCATGTTTCTAATGCTACGTATGTATGGGTTGAGATAAAAAGTCACTTTTTATTTTCAAGTATTTTTAAACTATTTGTATAAACTCTGTAACAATCAATTTCCAAATGAACTTGGTGTCTAAGGTTTTTCACTCTCAAGAATTGCTTCAGGTTCAGTGCTGGAGCTGTGTGAATGCTTTGGCTTACAGGAAATCGGACTTTTTTAATTGAAAAAATAAGCATGGAAATAGAAGGAATCAGCTTGTATAAAGCAAATTAGGCTTTATAGAGCTCCAGTATGCCACTCACCCCCTGCCAGGCTTTGTTCTCTGGTGCAGACCAGGCTCCAAATATTTTTAGAAACTTCTTATTCTAGAAACAGACCAAAAGTGCTGTTGTAGAGCAATGTGATGGTTGTGGGTGTCCAGCAATGCCACAAAGGAATTCCCAAGGATATTCACAGCCCACTGAGTGGGAACACAGAGCAGATTGTCAGTTAGTGGATGATTGTCTGAGCGTGTGGCAAAACAGCCCCGAATGGGCTGACAGACAGGAAGGATTATGATGAGGTTGAGGAGTTAAATCTTGTCCTAAATGGAAGGATATGAGGCTCTGGGAAGCAGCTCCGCTCCTTGACACACACAGCTCAAGTTTTATGGAGCCACTCACTGCAATGGCTGGACAGAGTGAGAAGCTACTTTTGTCTGACTGAACTGATCAGAGAACCTCCAGCTTTAGAGCCTTTTGTCCTGCAGCTTCTTCCCAACACATCACCAACAGGTACATCCCTAAACCTGACCATCCTCAGTCGGGGGGAGGGACTGCGGGCAAGCTGATCTTTTTTTCATATTTTTTCCAAGAAGACACCTCTTGAACAAGTCAGTTTTACTAACTGGGGTTTTTTGATTTTTTTTTTTTTTGTGCAGAACCTAAGTTCAATTACTTTGAAGTATTTTTTCAGACTTTCCAGTCTGAAACTGGAGCAGGGTTTGAATTCCAATCTAAATATTGAGACAGCTGCTTGTGAAGTTTCTGAATCTCAGTGTAAATACTTTACTTGTCCTAGTTCCCTTTTTTTTTTTCTTTTTTTTTTTGTGGCAGGGATAATTGATTTAATCATTCAGAAGGGGCAGCAGATGCAAATCTAGGTTTTTTTCTAGAAGTATAAAGGAGTTGACTTTCTGTTGCTATCTCTGATCAGCTAAGGATGTTTCTGAGCATGTATTGAAATTAAGATCTTTAGAAAAGATAAGTCCCATCTCACTGTTATTTTTAACATCACCAGCCAGACCTACTTCTAGCAAATTTTGTTTATTTTCCATTTACTTCATTTCAAACCACTGAAATTCACAAGCAGAATAAGCAGAGCTACTGTAAGCAATTCCAGTTTTGTAGAATTACTATTATTGTCAGGAGAATCACTGCTTTGGCCACACCAGCATTTTCTCAATCAAAAAAATTCCACTCCCAGTAAAATTTGCCTCATAGTGGCCCATCCTGGGAGGCCCCCACAACCCCTCCTCACTCCTGGCAGCAAAATCCAAGAGCTTGTGCTGAGCAAGCAAAATCACCTTCTTAAGAAACAAAAATCCCTGTGTTTCCACTGTGTTACCACTTGTGTAATTTGCTGTGGATTTAAGTTTTCCAGGAACAATCCCAGACTCTCCTTGTCCTGCAACAGCAGCTGCTTCAGTGCTGATTCCACCTGCCTTGTCTTGGCTCCCAGTTTCTAGTTCCAAATGCCCAGATTTTGGGAAACCTCCCTTTTAGCTGTCCCTGCTGCACACCTGCCCCCAGGTAAACCACCTGGATAATGAAACAACTGAAAGCTCAGAGTGCAAATTGGGCTGGGAGCCTTTGGAGCGAACAGTGTAAGTGCAACACATTAATTGTGATTCACACAAAACTTACTGAAGATTATCCATGAAACTCTGCACATTAATAAGATTTGGGCACTCGTGGCCCAGTGCCTTTCTCCTTGGCAGTGCGACACAAACAACATTTCCAATCCCTTACTCGGTGCTTTGGTTCAGTTTCTCTCTTTGAAACACTAGTGGGGCTGAATTCAGCAGTGACAACAAGAACATTTGGGCTGCAGGTCACAGAAAAAATATCACTAACACTTTTTTCTATGGTCATAGTTAATAGTCAGCCTTGCGAGAATCAGTGGTTGATCTTTTGCTCCTAAAAGTCTTCTAGGGCATGTTCAGCAGGTTGGATCCTTCAGTCTCACAGCTGGCACTTTACTGATGCAAATACTCTGGTAAAATGTTTAATTTTCCGCTGCTGGGTAAGTCCTGATCCCAAAAATGCTGCAAGAGGGCAGCTCTCACCCCTTATTTTCCTCCTTATATCCCAGCAGAGATGACAGAGCTCCACCTAGTGTCCTCCTCCCTTCTGAACGCTTGGAACTCGTGTTTCTCAACAAAACCATAAAGCAATTCCAAGTTTACCTGCCAACTGACTAAATTTCAGGCACTACCTTCCCCCCTCATCCCTGCCCTCCTTGCCCTCAGTGCACCGTGCCAGGACTGTGCAGCAGCTGAGTTGAGAGCTCCCCTGAGTATGGCTCTGCAAAACACAGATCATCACAAGTCTAAGCAGAGAAAATATAAGAATGTTTTTAGGGTTTTATTTCCAAGTCCCACAACCAACTTATTTCCTAGAGACACATCTGTAAAACCACGTGTCTCTCTCGTGTAACACTTACAAATGGCTGCTGCTGAAGCAGGAAGCAGCTGCTGTGCTTTAAGTAGAAAGTAATTTTATTTATTATTAATTTTTTGATTTAAAGGAAACTATCCTTTTTAAAGACAGAGGACAAAGGAGTTCCTTTTGGATAAGAGCCAAGGCTGTTACTGTGGATAAATCTGTGACTTTACTCCCACGTGTCTCAGACCATAACGAGCTGACCTCCACCAGTCACACCAGTTTGTCCTTAGTGGGATGGGGCCGGACAGCTCCTGGCAAATCACCCCTGGGTAACTAAACAGAGCCCACTGTGTCCCCTGAGCGGGCAGAGCAGAGGGATGGGGAGTGGCCCCTCAGGAAACCTGCCGTGTCACTTCTGAGCTCCTCGGGACGGGAAGGAGCAGCTGGAGAGGGTCCAGTGGAGGCCACAGAGAGATGTGGGGTCTGGAGATCTCTGTGATGAGCAGGGACTGCGGGAGCTGGGCCTGGGTAGGGTGGAGAAGGGAGGGCTGAGAGGGGACCTATCAATGTACACCAATATCCCATCAGTGCACGCAAATACCCCATCAATGCATAGAAATATCTCCAGGGCTGTCAGGGGATGGTCCCAGACTCTGTTCAGTGGTGCCCAGTGACAGGACAAGCAATAATGGACATGAACTAAAACACCACAAGTTCCACCTCAACACGAGGCAGAACTGCTTTCCAGGGGGTGGCAGAGCCTGCAACAGCTGCCCAGGGAGGGCGTGGAGTGCCCTGTGTGGAGACATTCCAGACCCACCTGGACACGCCCCTGTGTCACCTGCCCCAGGTGACCCTGCGCTGGCGGGGGGTTGGACTGAATGGTCTCCAGAGGACCTTCCAGGCCGGGCCGTTCTGTGCCCGGGGGCGGCTGCGGGACAGGACCCACCGCCATCGCTGAGGGGCCCGGCCGTGAGGGGCGCCCAACATCTCGCGAGACTCCGCATCACCAGTGACTGCGCGTGCCAAGGTCTCGCGAGAGCACGGCCGACACACCGACGCACAGAGACGCGCGCACACACAGACACACACGCGCTCTCTGATTGGCCCCGCTCCCGCGCGCGCGCCGGCTCTCCACCAACGGGCGGGC